>OVBB01000250.1:0-32606 GCA_900406415.1 Isatis lusitanica
TTCCATCCTATCCGAATCAAGCAAGGAGAGACCTTAGTCCAATTGCTCGTTTCATCCTTGTTAGAAATGCTTCACGCTTGTATCATCCCCACAGACGGCACCAAACTTTGAGAGCCGAAACTCACACTGTCAAAACTTATATTTTATAGCGGTTCAAAAATTCTATGTTAAAAGAACTTAAGGAACCGAAAATGCAAAAAGATGATTTTATTGAATAATATTTCCGGAGTACAAGAATATTAGCAAAAGCTTGAAAAGTCTTATAATGCTAAAGCTCTAATACTCGGATTTGGGATAATCTTAGCCTAGTACAAGCATCTATATTTATACTAGGAGACCTAGGAGGCTAAAACTCTTTCTGGCCCGATTCCTGGCCCAAAACCTTCAGCAATCCGTCACATGGTCTCATCCTGGTCCGGCCAAACTTTTAGTGAATAGTAACCGATGAATAGTAGCCCGTGAACCGATGAATAGTAACCGATGAATAATAGACCGGATCTCAACTAAGCTTAAATTTATCTTTCAGTTAACTTTTCCTCGGGATGAATAGTGTTTCGTGAATAGTGTTTTAACAGTTTTTCCCGCGTGAATAGTGTTCCAACCGTTTTATGACTTTTGAAACCGAGCCGCCCATTTTTTCTTTAAGTCTCCATTCCGCCGACTCTGTGGTGATGGCTAACCGCCCCGTATTTGTCTCGGGTGTATGGGCGGCTGGTCTTCCGTCCATGGCGGCTGGTCTTCAGTCCGTTGGTGGCTGGGATCATTCTATGGACGCATAGGATCAGAACGTGCGGATGCTTGGTGTTGGATCGAACCGAGCCGGATGTAGGAGGGATGCACGGCTGGTCTTTATCCGGGATGAGACCAGACGCCGAGTCTTGATGGAAGGACGATGGGCAGCTGGTCATGTCTGGGATAAGTCCAACCGCCATGCCTTGATGAGAGGATGATGGCCATGTCTGGGATGAGTCCAGCCGCCATGCCTTGATGAGAGGATGATGGGCGGATGGCCATGTCTGGGATGAGTCCAGCCGCCATGCCTTGATGAGAGGATGATGGGCGGCTGGTCATGTCCTGGATGAATCCAGCCGTCATGTCTTGATCAGAGGATGATGGGCTGCTGGCCATGTCCGGGATGAGTCCAGCCGCCATATCCTGATGAGAGGATGATGGTCGGCTGGCCTCATGCATAGAGCATGGGCGGCTGGCCCTTGGAAAGGGGGATAAGGGCGGCTGGCCCTTGGAAAGGGGGATAAGAGCGGCTGGCCTCATGCACAAGCATGGGCGGCTGGCCCTTATGCTCGGGATATGATCCGTTTGTCTTGATCTTGAGTTCTCGTTCTATCAATCTCCAAAGAGAGGGTTTTGACCCAATAGTTCATCTTCTCCATCGTATAGAATTCCAATGGTATGTTCCTGATTCTGATCCAGACTTCAAAGTTGGTCAAGAAATCAGGCCCCAGAGAAACATTCCACTGTTCCAAGAGCATATACCAGTGGTTGTAGGACCATGGTCTTTCATTGAGCACACAAATCAAATCCTCTTCTCGTTGAAACACAAACTGAAACTTGTCCTTCGAGAGAGAAATACCCCCTTACACCGTCGTAGACTCTCCAATGACGGGGCATTTCACCGATCATACATGCCATATTTTGACATGCTGGGTTAAGAAGACGCCCTAGAATGCTGAGCGAATTCTTTTCGAATACTTTGAACCGAGGATAATCAAGGAGCTTGATATGCTCATCATCTTCCTAAGTCATGGAACGCATGGCTTTGTGCAAGATTTCCGACATGGAGGCTATCGGCCAAGCAGCATCGGAAGAACAGAAACGTTTAACAGGATTTTTTTTGGGGAGGGAGTCAATCACGATGGATCCGGGATTGGCGATGTAAACTTTTTGAGAGGGACCGAAGGGCCTAAGCAAAAAATAATTTTGGGGTGGTGTTATTTAATACATGATTTAAAATCAATTCTATCGGTTTTATAATACATTGTTATTAAGGATTGATTTTAAAATTCTTTATTAAAATCTATTGTTATTCTCTATTATATTTACAATCTCATTATTCATAGAATTTGAAATCTAGTCTTAGTATTTACAATCTACTATATAAAACTGCTAAGCACTATCATGCTTCTGCCACATCAACGCTCAATGCTTGACACATTATCACTTTAATTCTTCAATAGTTTTTCTTTTTTTTTAGGCATCTCTTTTCCTCTTCCTTTTATATCTCCTCTTCTATATGGCTTCTCAGTTTCTCAAGTGTCTTCCCAAGGATTTCGGGAATCACTCGCCTACGATAAGGACGACGGTTTAGGCAATGGTCTCGATGACGGTATTGGCTACGGAGATTTCGACACGGATTTGCGAATTCTGCAACCTTGCAAAAAGCTTTGCGATCTCCTTTATTCTAGATTACATTTCAATTGTTTTTACCCACATGTAATGGATTTACAGGCATATTTGATTACCAAAATGGAGCCAATTTAAATTTCGGACTTTGTGTCACAGCTTTTTGAACGACTTGGCAATGACATGTATTGTATTTTTCAATTTTAATTGGGTTCACGCACAATACAGGGGAAAGACACATCCCAGTTTCATCTGATTAATGTTTTTACATGGCTCTTTTTGTTACATACTGAACTTTTGTAATGGGACGTTGTATCATGGAGATAGTGTTGATCTATTCATGAATGATCTGTCTTTGTCTGTACTACCTTTTCAAATTGTTGTAGTGTTGTTGTTTTTATGAAAATTATATCTGAGATTCTAATCAAAGCTTGTAGATCTTAGGCATGTGAGTATTGAAAGATTTTTCACCAATGTGCTTTTTTAATTCCAGTATTTAAGAATTTGTTTCGTGAAACCTTTTCGTTTTTTTCAGACCATCTTGCGAAGTCAATCTAAGTTTCCCTCTTTCTTCACAGCCTATAAAAAGTTACAATTAACTTGAATGGCGTTTGTGGTTGCACGCTGTCACGTGTTTCATCAAATTCTCATCAGGTGTATAGGTAGTATAATATATCACCTTTTCGACAGATTTTGGATTATTTTCTTTGTCTTCCACTGAAGGTTCTTCCCTTCAAAGTTTGCTTTCTGTGTAACTTCTGATTATGAAAATGCATTATTTTATGGAGTAAATGCTATTTGAGAAGGATATAAGAAAAAAAACTGTCTGAACTTTTTAGTTTGATCCCTCGTGAAACAGAACTTTTGATTCCACAAAAGCAAAGGATCGGCTCTAGATGAAGTGTATGGTTTGATATCATAACATATGACCCAATGATTTTGCAGGAAGGTATACAAAGGACGATAGATTCATTCTCACAGCTTTCAGCTGGAAGTCAATCCAAAAGAGAAGGCCCATCCAAAGCTTGTAAGCTCCTTGGAGGCGGAAAAGGTATGCCATATGTCTCTCACTCTCACATGATAAGACTGTTGTGGCTTTAGGCTGTAGAGATTTTGACTTTAAAGACTTTTGACTGTAGAAATTTTGGCTCTAAAAGTCTGATTGGTATCAAAAGCCGTAGAGACTATGGCTGTTGATAAGTTTTTACCAAAAAATTTTTTGGCTAAATTTATTAATAATAGAACAAAATTAATTGAAATTACAAACATAATTTATTTATTATTAGAATTTAACAAAACATTAAAATTTATTAAATAAAATAAGAAAAAATCATTAAAAACTAGAGTAATACAAAATATCTGACGACTTTTAGCGCATATAACATTATTAGCAATCTCATCTCGAACACCTTCCATATATTTTCTCGAACTAAAATCTCGTTTCATCATATTTGGAAGTTCAAGTCCTCATTCGTTGCATGTTGATTTACATTTTCTTCTGATTAAAACTCAGGATCTACAAGATTTGATTTGCAAATAAAATTATAGAGAGCTATGATTGCCACAACAATAGATATTTTGCTTCATCCCTCACGATATGCCATTTTTATCATACTCCAAAAGTCATTTCAATCACATATTAAACTGGTGAATGACGACGATTGAACATTTCTCGTTAGCTTCTTTCTTCTAAAAGAGAGAAAAGAATAAAAATTTTAAAGTCATTTTTTTCCTTACCTCAAATATTAAAGATTATCGAAATAGCATTAGATTATTTTGTTTTTATTTTTGTTTTGAATATTTCTAAAAAAAAATTCAATGTAATTTTTAGATATTTTCTAAAACAGCATTATATTATTTTGTTCTTTTTTTTTTGTTTTAATACTTCTTTAATAATTTTTAATATAATATTTTAGAGATTTTCTAAAAATAGTATTAGATTTTTTTTTCTGTTTTGTATTAAATGGTTCTTAAGTAATTCTCAATTTATGTTTTGAAATATTTTCTAAAAATAGTATTTGATTATTTATTTTCAATTTGTTTTGATGAAAGAGAAAACAAAAAAAAACAAATCTTACAAAAAAAAGGTCACGAAAATTATTGAAAAAAATGTGGAGAGATAAAAAGTTTTTTTTTTGTTACATGGAGAGAGAGAGAGAGAAAGTTTAAAAGCCACAATATGAGGCTTTAGAGATTTGATGAACAAAAAGGAAAAATAAGTGAAAAAATGGCTTTGAATGCTTTACAAATTTCTAAAGTCCTTAAAGCTTGATTGGGTAAATTTTGGCTTTGATGACTTTAGAAAATTCTAAAGCCCTCGAAGCCATGTTACCAATCACTATTATAGGGAATGTATTGGACTAAGAGTTTTAGGAGGTTTTGAGTTTTTTTTTAAATCTCTTGTTATTCAACTAATGATTTAAAAAAAAAAAAAAATTTCAAATCCTATGTTATTGGACACATAATTCATGTAAAGTCATTGGAAATCACCTCCAATCCCCTATTATTTAACTAACAATTTAGAAAAAGTATATCAAATCCACTGTTATTCAAATCAAAACAATATTTCAAACAAAAAAAATTTGTGAAAGAGATTTGAAGGGACTTTGCATCCATTTCTTGTTAAAATATGTGTTAATAGGATGGTGGTATTTGAAAAACTTTCAAAATTAATTCAAAACATGCAAGAAAAAAAACCTGAACTTCTTTCACGCTCTTCTTTTTTTCTTACTAACATCTCTCTCCCTTTTTTTTTTAACGAACAGATTTTCTGTTCTTGGTAAATTTGCTTCTTTCTAATCTCTTGAATCAAAGAGGAGACCATTAGAAAAGCTCAAATCTGATTTGATTCCTTGATACGGTAATTAGCATATCAGTAAGCTAAGTTACCGTTATGCAGTAAATAAAGGGAGGAACGGATTTCTACCATGTGGACGGCTCATCTGCTCTGCTTTAGACACACGCACATGAGCCGGATTTATAAAGATCGTTTGTTGCTCATTTCTTGTTTTTTATCCAAAAACTTGTTCTTGTTGCTTTACCCTTTTGTGTGCTACTCGTCATTGATCTCTAGAATCTCGTCGATTCTGTGATTTCAGGCTTTGAGGACTTTGTTTATTTGAACATTCTCTCCTAAATACATATCTATTCAGTCTCGTTAGCGTATAAACCGTATCAAAGGTATCAGAGCCAATCTCTCCTCGGACTGTGTCATGGCGTCTGCAACACGATCGGCTGTGAGGGATGCGGAAACGATGTACATGGAGTTTGATGAAAACATGGGTTCTCGATTTACAGAGGTCGCACATCATTTATCGGGCATGGATTCTCATTTCGAGAATTTTGAACACTGGATGATGGATCAACAAGGCGAGCTGAAGCAAGCCCAGTTGGATCTGTTCACGGCGTTACAAAAGATGGAGGATCGGGTTTTCTCTCAAGAGTTCGGGCAACGACCCTCGTCCGACAAAGAGAGAGGTGAAAGTTCGGGTCACTCCAATGGCCACAGAAAAACATATTCTGCGTTAACACGCCTCTGTAAGGTTGCTTTTCCTCGTTTTGATGGTGATAAAGTGTTGGATTGGCTTTTTAAGGTTGAACAATTTTTTGAGCTGGATAATACGCCTGATGATCTGCGTGTGGGGTTGATTTCTATCCACTTGGATGGGGATGCCTCTAACTGGCACCGAACTCTCTTTCAGGCTGACGTTCCGATTCCCGCAATCAAGACATGGGCTGTGTACAAACCACTGATTACCGCACGTTTTGAAGATGTCCTGGACGACCCAGTGGCAGAGCTTAAGAACCTGACAGAAACTGAGGGAATCCTGGCTTACAACAGGAAGTTTGAGGAGGTTCGAGCTAAGATTTCCATGTCTGAGGAGTACCTGGTTCGCATTTACCTGGCGGGGTTGAGTGCAAAGACGCAGGGCATGGTGCGGATGTTCAAACCTAACACTGTCAAAGATTATTTGGAGTTAGGACGTCTGTATGAGTCGGCTCTGGAACCACCGACTTCGTTTGCTGCTTGGTCAAAGGGAACTAAATCTAACCCAAGTCCAGTAACACCAAAACCTTCGTTCCCTCCACAGAAGCAGCCGCGCGCTGACATTACACCTCAGGCTACATGTACTTACCCTAAACACTTCCTGAACGCTGAGGAGTTAGCAGAAAAACGGGCAAAAGGATTATGTTATTGGTGCCCAGAAAAGTTCACCAAGGACCATGTGAAAACTCATCAGAAACCAAGGCTGTACTTTTTGGATGCGGCTGATACAGAGGACTCTCCGATGTTGGAAGATGAGGAGGAATCAAATTCTGAGGAAGAAATTGCTCATATTTCCCTCAATCCCATGACGGGATTCACAAGTTATAATACACTCCGGGTGAAAGGAACACAGGGCAAACATAATCTCTTCTTCCTTATTGATTCAGGTTCTACACACAACTTTCTGGATGAACGAACCGCTACTAAGCTAGGTTGTGTCTTACAACCAGTAGGGGGCTTTCGAGTAAAACTGGCTGGTTGTTCTCGTATAAATGTCCTGGGCAAGGTCGAGAATTTTCTGTGGAAGTTTCAACATACAGAGTTCCGAGCTGATGCGATGGTCATTGCATTGAATGGCTGTGACATAGTGCTGGGCGTTCAGTGGTTGATACGGTTAGGGGACGTCACCATGAACTTCGAAACACTCATGATGAAGTTCTATTACGAAAGTCACAAAGTGGTACTACATGAGATTCATCCTGACTCAGTTCGGACTACCAAAGCAACGAACTTACGTAAGTTACACGAAGAGGACGTCCAATTGTCGATGCTCTGCGTCACAGAAGGAGACCCTGAAACACTGTTGGAACTTAACATGATGCAAACAGCTGAGGAGGCCAGCCTTGCTTCACCGGCATTGGAAGGTTTGTTGTCAGATTTTAGCGATCTATTTGCGGAGCCTTCGAAGTTACCTCCATTCCGTTTGCACCATAACCACAAGATACCTCTGGTGGCTGGATCCAACCCGGTTAATCAGCGACCGTATCGCTATGCTTCTCACCATAAGGCAGAGATTGATAAGATGGTTAAAGACTTGGTGATTCAGGGAACTATTCAGCCAAGCTCGAGTGCCTACGCATCTCCGGTAGTTCCAGTAAAGAAGAAGGATGGATCATGGCGACTTTGTGTTGATTACAGAGGTCTCAATGGTATGACAGTGAAAAACAGATTCCATATTCCGCTTATTGAAGATTTGCTGGATGAGTTGGGTGGTTCTTCTGTGTTCTCAAAGATCGACCTTCGCTCTAGTTATCATCAAGTGCGTATGGACCCCAGCGATATTCACAAAACTGCTTTTAAAACTCACAGTGGACACTTCGAATATTTGGTAATGCCTTCGGCCTTACCAACGCTCCAGCCACATTTCAAAGCCTGATGAATTCAGTGTTTTAAGAGTTCTTGAGGAAGTTTTTCTTGATCTTCTTTGACGACATACTAATCTACAGCTCCACCACTGAAGACCACATTCATCACCTTTGACAGGTCTTTGAACTGATGCGTCAAGAAAGGTTGTTTGCAAAACGGTCTAAGTGTGCTTTTTTAACTCGCCGTGTGGAGTACCTGGGACACTTCATCACCTCAGATGGTGTGTCTACTGATCCAGAGAAGCTCAAGGCTATTAAGGAGTGGCCCGTTCCTAAAACGTTGAAACAGTTACGCGGGTTTTTGGGTTTAGTCGGCTACTATCGACGTTTCGTTCGTGGTTTCGGAGTGGTGACCCGACCGCTGGTCTTGTTAACACGCAAAGACAGCTTCTGTTGGACTGATTAGGCTATGGAATCATTTCGGAATTTAAAGGATGCATTGTGTTCTTCACCAGTACTAGCATTGCTGGATTTTGATAAACCATTTGTGGTTGAGACGGATGTCTGTGGTGAGGGAATCGGGGCAGTTCTTATGCAGGATGGACATCCTTTGGCGTTTATCACTCGGCATCTTAAAGGCACACAGCTATCTCTCTCCATTTACGAAAAGGAATTGTTAGCGGTGGTTTTTGCGGTACAGAAATGGAGGCATTATCTCTTATTGGAGCACTTCATCATCAAAACAGACCAGCGCAGCCTGGAATATTTGTTAGAGCAACGCCTCAACACACCGATACAACAGCAATGGCTCCCTAAGCTGCTTGAATTTGATTATGAGATTCAGTATAAGCAAGGAAAGGAGAAATTAGTAGCTGATGCATTGTCGCGAGTGGAAGGGTCAGAGCTGTTACATATGGCCATGAATGTGATGGACTGCGATGTCTTAACTGAAATCAAGAAAGTTGACGAGACAGACACGGTGGTGCAGGCTAAGATAGCTGAAATCATGACTGGCTCCTCGAAAGATACTCTCTTTATCTGGTCTCAAGGGATCCTACGCCGTAAGAGTAAGATTGTGGTGCCCGCGGTTCCATCTCTCAAGCAATTCATTTTGACGTGGCTTCATAGCTCTAGTGGTGGGGGACATTCCGGTCGCTCTGCAACCATGCAACGCATCAAGGGACTTTTTTACTGGAAAGGCATGAGTAAAGACATTCAGGTTTTTATTCGCAACTGCTCTGTCTGCCAGACCTGTAAGTATGACGTCTCTGCTTCTCCAGGTTTACTGCAACCCCTACCGATACCCTCGATGATCTGGTCTGATATATCGATTGACTTCATTGAGGGTCTCCCAGCTTCTAATGGGAAGTCAGTGATCTTGGTGGTGGTTGATCGCCTGAGCAAGGCTGCTCACTTCATTGCCCTCTCACATCCGTATACGGCGTCCTCCGTAGCTCAGGCATTCCTGGATAATGTCTACAAACTTCACGGCCTCCCCGAGTCTATTGTTTCGGATAGAGATACGGTCTTCCTCAGTGAAGTTTGGCAAGAACTGTATCGGTTGCAAGGGGTGGCTTTAAACTATTCCTCGGCTTACCATCCCCAGAGTGACGGCCAAACCGAAGTCGTGAATCGTTGTCTAGAGACCTATTTGCGCTGTATGTGTTCTTCTACTCCTCATGCTTGGTCCAAATGGCTTTCTCTAGCTGAGTACTGGTACAATACTACGTACCATTCTTCCACTCAGTTCACTCTATTTGAAGCCGTCCATGGGTGTCCCCCTCCTCAGCATTTTCCTTACTTTCCCGGTGAGTCGAAGGTACTGACTGTAGCGAGGAGTTTGGAAGAGCGGGAACAAATGCTCCTCATTCTCAAGTTCTACCTGCTTCGCGCTCAACATCGAATGATTCAGGTTGCAAATCGTCATCGATCCGAGAGGAACTTTGACATTGGTGCTATGGTTTTTGTCAAGCTTCAGCCATATAGGCAAGTGTCTGTGGTCTCGCGTGGTAATCAGAAGTTGGCTCCGAAGTATTTTGGCCCCTATAAGGTCGTTGACAAGATTGGTAAGGTAGCTTACAAACTCGCTCTACCATCAACATCTCTGATCCACCCAGTCTTTCACGTCTCACAACTGAAGCTCAGAGTGGGGGATGGGCCAAACGTTTCTACTGACTTGCCAGTTCACAACTCCTTCACGAACGTCACCCAACCAGCGTTCATCTTACAACGTCAAATGGTTAGGCGACAAGGTCGGGCTGTCACTAAGGTGTTGGTTCAATGGTCCGGTCAGACAGAAGCACAAGCTACTTGGGAGTTTCTCTTCGACTTACAGAAAAAGTTTCCAGAACTCAACCTTGAGGACAAGGTCGTTTCAAGGGGGGAGCTTTGATACGGTAATTAGCATATCAATAAGCTAAGTTACCGTTATGCAGTAAATAAAAGGAGGAACGGATTTCTACCACGTGGACGGCTCATCTGCTCTGCTTTAGACACACGCACATGAGCCGGATTTATAAAGATCGTTTGTTGCTCATTTCTTGTTTTTTATCCAAAAATTTGTTCTTGTTGCTTTACCCTTTTGTGTGCTACTCGTCCTTATCTCTAGAATCTCGTCGATTCTGTGATTTCAGGCTTTGGGGACTTTGTTTATTTGAATATTCTCTCCTAAATACATATCTATTCAGTCTCGTTAGCGTATAAACCGTATCATTCCTCATACTAAGAGGTTAGACGATTAGCGAGCGAGGAGTGGGAGCGGGAGGAGGCACTTTCGCAACCGGAGAAGAGAATCAGAGAGTAGAACGATATGTGCGGAAGAAACCGTTATCTGCCGACTGCCGTCGTAGGCGGTATTGTCTTCATCTCTGAGAATATTGGAATCTCAAATTAACGAATTCGATAGGAATCACACTAGATCTTTCCTCCTGGTGGATCAAATCGCAATCCAACACCGTGAATTTCAATCCATTCTGACGGACCTGTGAGTTCTGTGTCTTTTCGGTAACCTCTTTTCATCATCTTGCGAGTAAGATTAGTTTGTTTACCGATGAAGCAGTAAAATTTTGAAGCTTTCCCTGCGAAGCTAGCTTATAACTTTGTGAATTTTGAAGCTAGCTTGACACATATGGGATGTTGCTTGATATGTAGTAGATTTTACGTCATTACCTGTTAAGATTTCTCCATATTAGACATTATTGTCGGGAGTTGATGGAAAAGGAAGAGATTGATCTAATTGTCTGTAATGAATGACGTTACTAAGTTGTGATTGTCCCACATACCGTAAAAGAGAATCGGAGATGACATTACAAAGTTACCACTCATGGATTTAATGATCTCTTAGAGATCTATCACTTCTCTCACTCCAACAAGCTAGTTCTTAAGCAAAGTTGTGCCCATAGATTCATGAGAACTGTTATAAACTCATAATGGGCTGAATACAACGCCCATGGTCTATGACTTCTCTTATTATTATTTCTGTGACACTCTTCTGTTCTGCTAACTGTTTAACGTGCACTCAAAACACACAATTCAGGTATATAGAGCCTTGGACTGTCTTCCTCAACATCAGCCCACACAATAGTCAACACTCTAGTGTGCCGTGATAGTGCTAGCTGGACATTTTGAATTCTACAATAAGAAACCAGGTCGTAGGTTTTACTTTCTATACCGTCTGATGTTTCATTGTTTATTTCACAAATCTATAGGATTAATATCAAAACATTTTGGGCAGAAACTATATATATATATAGAATTGGCTAACTTGGAGACCAAAGCTAGAGCTGCTGAGGCAGCTGAAAATCCAAGTAAGTTCGGTGTTTTGTTTTTACCATTTTTTCTTATCATCTTGCAATGTACTGAGTTAAAGCAAGGTGTGTCGTACCAACTTTGTTGGGTTCCTTCTAGTCCTAGAGACTCCAGCCACATCAAGATATATTAGAGCATATGCATTAGTGAACCTTCTTGCGGTTCTAAAAAAAAAATATTTTTAGTATTTTTTTTTTTTTTTGAAGTTGCGAAAAAAATAATAAAAAAAAGAAATCAGCCAATTACGTATCGCCACGTGGCGAATTTAAGGAGAGAGGAGTCTAAAATTAGAGTTTTTTGGAGATGGTATCATCACTTTCTGTAGGGCCCACACATATTTTAGTGATTCTTTTTTGTGAATCCCATGTGACATTGGTGAACTTCCATTGTACATGCTCTTGGAGTCAGTTGTTTTGACGAGTTAATAGCTTCTTTTGGATGTTGTTTGTCAAATATATTCTGCAATAAATTATGGCTCTGTTTTCTTTGTCTTTAGCTTACGTTAAATTATTTTGAGTTTTCAACTTTGATGCATCCTTGTGCTTTATCTATCTCCCTTTGATGACATATATCTTCTTGTTGATCTTATGTGCTGCTCTTTGGGGAAAAAATTATAAATATGGGTTTCTTATTTAGTTGTTTTATTACGGTTAGGTTGATATGTGACCGTATAAATATATATATATGATCAATATAGTTCTTTTCATATCAGATTCAAAAAAAGAGGGGCTTACCAAGTTGCTATCAATACAGATCATCTCCTTTTCTATGAAAGTGAGTATTCCTCTTGATTTACTTTTCCTTATGTTCAGAATTTGGTTTCAATATTTTGTTTGATTTTCATGAATTTAGGTGATGGTTGTCTTTGCATATTGCCATATAATTCTGAGATTATACTTTATTAGTTAACTAGTTTATGATAGACTATAAGGATCGTGTGTATATGTATGGTTTTGCTTTGGTTAGAAGATTTGGTTTTGAAAAGATTATAGATTGATTAATTATTTGTTCTTACGATGTCTTGTACTTTATGAATAGTAAACTCTCACACAATGGGAGATCCACAAGAAGTAAAATTTAACGGTCACTATAAAACATGGAGTGGACCTGAATGCAAATTGTTACTACGGTCATTTGTGGATGCAATCAATCAAGGCTTCTGTGATGCAGAGGGTATATTCAACAAGCTAACATTGGAGACAAGAGTACTATCAATTCTACACGATCAGCTTGGATCAAAGAAGACCTATGAGCAGTTTAAAAACAGGATGAAGATCTTAAAAGGTAGGTAGGTACCAAAGCTTGACAGATTTTCTTCGTTGTAATTCTGGATTTGATGGGACTCTGAAACGAAAAAGTTCATAGCAGATGATGAATTACGGAACGTCTTTTTACAGGTATAAAACAATAACATGATATTTATAAATATGTTAATGTTGCTTATGTATGATTCTTATTGTAATGATATGTTTCTCCTTTAAAATTGGCTAATCCAACTAAAAGACATCTACGTGATGAATAATTTGAAGACTTTGACGAGTTAAGAATGATATTTGGGCAAAATAATCCAAGTGGGAAAAATGCTGTGGCATTAGGTGATACCATTGATGCAGTTAACTCTCAACTTGAGGATATCGAGACGGCAGAAGATATATGTTTTTTCGAAATGATGAATGATGCAAAAGGAGTCATACACCAACAAGCATCTGACCGTGGAGTTTTTTCTTCAGCAGAAAAACGTATCGGAGATAAACTCCCGCTGAGAAAGAAAGCTAAAACTGGTTCTTACTTAGAGAAGGCTGATGAAGTGATAGAAGTGAGTAGCCATATCCTTGGCATGATACAAAAACGATGGGGAAAAGAAGCTGAAGAAAAAGAAATTGAAGACAAAGCTAACAATGTTTGGGAGGCTATAAAAAAGTTCCTAATTTGGAAGAAGATTTCGGTTATGAGGCAATGACACTTGTTCACAGCTTAGGGATGAGATCTGGATTTGTGAACATGTGCACAGCAGATGATCGTTGCAGATGGATTAAGTGGAATCTTCGTAAACCATGAAGTTGGATGGACAATGGAACGAAGTCTTGAAGATGGTTCGTTATGAGCTTTTTAAAATTTTAAATTTTCGTTTTTATAATTATTTTAAACAGATTGCTATGGTTTTTTTTTGGTTTGGCAACATTTTTGTTTTTTCATATTTTATTTTCATTATGAAACCAGCTCAGTTAATTATTTCTTGCTGAACTTTCATTCTTCCTCTTAAAGAAACATCACAGTCTGGAAATTTGCAGAAGAAAAAAAAAAGACGCAAACAAAAGAATACCTAAGAATTTCTATAATTGTTAAATCTTTGTTTTTGTTTTGGCGGCCAAATTTGGCGGTTATTTATTTGGGGGAGAGAAGATTAGTCAGATTTTTAGTAATTTATTTGCCTCTAACCCATTTTTCTCTTTCTCTTTATTCAAAGGTTTTCTACTTCTCTGTGCTGCTTTCTGTTGAGGTAAGCAAAACAGAAACACACTCATCGGAGATTATAAAACAGCTTTTTGATTTGATTCTCTTCCCTGCTAGAGACAAACTTAAACTACGCAATATATCTATTTCTAGTGGATGTAACTTCGATTTTTTTTTACTTCTTAATGATGTGTCTCTATTGAGTTTCAGTGGCCGAGTTTGTGGATTATCTGTTCGTTATTACCAATTGTCGATGGGGTCTCTTTAGCATATTTCACAGAACCTTCTGTTAACTAGTATGAACAACAAATAAAAGTAATCTTCTTTTTTTTTTTTTTTGAATTGAATGTTAAATTTCAAAACCAAAAAACTCTGTTTTACATTTACATGCTACTCTTTTGAGAGGTGGAATTAAAAAAAATTTTTGAATGACTTCCTAATTCCTAACACTGAACCAAAGCATTAAACTGTTATCAAGCCTCTTATCTCCGTCTGCTCGAGCTGTGGAGAGGCGGTTCCGAACAGTCTTGTCTATTAGCTTGATGAGTCTAGATGGGGGAGAAGGCTTCTCACCATGTTTCCTGAGGTTTCGCTCTCGCCATACACCATAGAGGACCGCTTGAAATACATACCTCAAGATGAATTGCTGCATGTATTCCATCGTGGTGCTCTGGATCAACAGAAGAATGTCTGACCAGGAGGAGGAATAATGTGTCTGTAGAAGTTGTCGAGTTAGAGCTTCCCAAACTTCTGCCGCATAAGGACACATGAAGAATAGGTGGTCTCTTGTTTCTAGAGGATGAGCACAGAGAATACACTTGGAGTCTTGAGTGTGATTCCATGACATAGTACGATCTCCCGTAGCTAGGCGGTTCAGAGTCGCAAGCCAGGTGAGGAATGCAAACTTTGGTGTCGCTTTGGAGAACCAAATCCCCTTTGCCCACGGTTGCACTACAGTCGTAAGCCGAATGAGGTTCCATGTGTTTTTAGAATTGAAACCAGATTTATATACGTTTGCTTTCTGAATCCAGGTAGCAACATCTTGTTCCTCTGCAACTCTGGTGCTGCGAAGGTTTTCAATAGAATCTTCAATCTGATTAAGGAGAGGATTCCTGTGTCTTCTCCTCCTATGCGTTAGTAGAACTTCTTCCACCGTAGCATTTTCCGAAATTCCCATATCTATGAATCCTCGCCTGCCAAGGAGCTGGTGGAGACGTCCATGGCAAGACCAGTGATCGTACCAGAACGACGTGTCTCTGCCGCTATGTATTTCTACCCTTTGCATGGATTGAGCTAGATGTCTCAGCTTCAGGAATTTCCGCCACATCCAGGAGCCTGATTGAGTTGATGACTTTAGCGACCAGAAGCTTCCCTTGCGTATAAGATACGTCTTCAGCCAGCGAACCCACAAGGATGAGTTAGATGAAGTGATTCTCCAGATCAACTTTAACCCACTAACGGTATTTGTGTCTGCCAACCTTCGAATTCCTAGACCTCCCTCCTCCTTTGGTTGACAAATATCATCCCATGAAACTTTTGCTTTTTTCGTGTTTAACTCCGGACCTGACCATAAGAAAGCAGAGCAGAGTCGTTCAACATCTTTGAGACATTCTCTTGGAAGTCTGAATGCGCTCATCCAAAAATTTGAAATACTCATAATGACCGAGGTAATCAACTGTAGTCTGCCTGCATAAGAAAGATGGCGGGAAGTCCATGTGGAGATTCTTGCTCTGATGGTCTCAATCAATGGCTTATAGTCGTTGGTGGACATTCGCTTAGTCAGGAGAGGTAGCCCCAGATACCTTACCGGAAGCTGTCCAGACTCAAACGGGAATTGTTCTAAAATGCTTTCCTCATTCAAATCAGAGACGCCAGCCATGTAAATAGTAGATTTCTCCAAGCTGATGCGTAATCCCGATTCTCGAGCAAACTCATCAAAAACGCGAAGAACTCCTTCGATAGATGTTTTCTTTCCATCTGTGAATACTATAAGATCATCAGCGAAGCACAGATGTGTGAGTGCAACGTTCTTACAGTGTGGATGATAGCCGACTGCCTGTGCTCTTGCCGCTTCATCGAGTTTATACGATAGAAAGTTCATACAGACCACAAATAGATACGGCGACAGTGAGCAGCCCTGTCTTAGACCCCTTGTACTCTGAAAATAGCCTGCTAGTTCCCCATTCACTTGTACTGAGAAGGAAGCCGAGGAGATGCACAGATTGATCCAATGAATGAATTTATCCGGGAACAAAGACGCTCGCAATGAGTTGAGAAGGAAAGACCATTGAACTGTGTCGAATGCCTTTGAGATATCAATCTTCATAGCACACCGAGGGGATATGTCTTTCTTGTGGTAGTCTTTAACTAGCTCGGTTGCAAGCAGCAAGTTTTCCATAAGCAAACGATCTTTCACAAAAGCAGATTGATTCTGTGTAATAAGCTTTGGCAGCATACACTTTAGACGATTCGCCAGAATCTATGAAATGACTTTGTATAGAACGTTGCAGCAGGAAATAGGCCTATAGTCTTTCATCTTCTTTGCTTCTTTCTTCTTTGGTATCAGGGCTAGAATAGTTGAGTTGAGGCCTTTTGGTAGAAATCCGTTTTTGAAGAAAGATTGAATCGCAATCGTTACATCTCGACCAACAATGTGCCAGGCAGACTTGAAGAACTCAGTAGTGTATCCATCAGGTCCCGGAGATTTATTTGCAGGCATGCCAAATATCACTTTTCTGATGTCCTCTTCGTTAACCTCTCGCTCTAGAAATTGTTTTTCCAGATCATTGCATCTGAATGGGACGAGTTGTTGAATGTCTTCCACTGTTTTCCCAGAGTAGTCGAGTGGTGTGTGAGTGAGGAAATCTTTGAAAAAAAGTTCTGCTTCCTTTTTAATACCTGATTGAGTGTTTACGAGTTCTCCACTTTCTCCTTCAATTTCTCTGATTGTGTTTCGAAGTTGTCGAATCTTCACCGCATTATGGTAAGATTTATTGTTTTGGTCCCCCACTCTGAGCCAGTGGAGCTTTGATTTTTGCCAAAGAAACTTTTCCTCCAGGTCGGAGAGATGCTTCCAACGTTCATAAGCCTGAATTTCATCCTCGATTGAGCTAAGACTCGGACTAGCCAGGGTACAATGTTGTTTAACACAGAGGTTCTCAAAAGCTTCCTTCGTCTTCTTGATAATCAGACCCATTTTGTCTTTGCTTAGTTTTCGAAGCGGGAGTTTCAGAGCCTTTAACTTCTTTGATAACCGAAAGATTGCAGAGGTGGAGTGATAAAGAGGATCCGACTGTTGCCAGTGAGACTCCACTACTGGGATGAAGTCTGATAGTTGCCCAATTGCATTTACAAACTTGAAAGGTTTGCGTTTCGTCTCCTCTGTTTTTTGAAGTTCCACTCGACAACGCAAATGATCTGAAACCCCCCCCCCCCCCCCCCCCCAAANTGTGTAGCCAGACATCATTTATCAGCACACGGTCGAGCTTTTTACAAACTAAGCCTTCAGTCCGCTTGTTGCACCAAGTGAAAAGGGGGCCTTGGCAGCCAAGATCCATAAGAGCGCAAGTGTTTGTGATTTTCTGGAAATCTCTCATACCCTGATTGTTTCCAACCAACGTCTCATAGTCCGAATGCTCCTCAAGAAGTAGAGTTTCATTATAATCACCCATAAGTATCCATGGTTTGTTACGAAACATAGGAGAAGAATGATGACTTTCGATATCCTCCCACAAACTCTTTCGCTCTTCAGCTGTGTTCAGAGCATAAATAAAAGAACAGAGAAATTCTTCATCTTGTCCTTCTAAGAGCACTGAGCAAGTAACCATTTGCTCTGATTTGAAAATTGGAGTCATTCTTACTGAATCTCTCCAGAGAACCCAAATGCGGCCCCGTGGACTGTGCTCATAGTTAGTCAAGGCTGTCCAGCCTTTAAAAACCTTGTCTAGAATACGTTGACTTCTGTGTTCTTTAACTCGTGTCTCAAGAAGACACCCAAACTGCATTTCTTCTTTGCCTATCCAGTTGCGGATCACCGGATGTTTTGAAGGTTTGTTCAGACCGCGGATATTCCAGAAGAAACACGACATTTAATTTTTCTTTCGGGGAACTCGTTTGCTCGTTGTAGTTGGAATATTTCCCTTTACTACATGAGCTGAGCTTTCCGAAACATGAAGATGTTTTGTCTTAGAGGTGCGCGGCAGATTGATACGTTGGGATTGTTCAACTGCCTTGTTCTCTATTTTACTTGACTCGGTGACCTCTTCGTCCTCTGAAATCTGTTTCTGCAGAACGTTTTGTTGGCTTTGGTTATCAGCGGAAGTGGCTTCTACCTCTTTACCGTGGTCAACTATTTCTCCTTCTTCCTCCATCTCCCCTAATACAGAGAATTTTGAAGTTAGGACTATCTGATTTAAATCTGTGACTCGATTCTGTTTATTTGGACTCCTTCCCGCTTTAGCAGGTGACACCTCGGACCATGCTTCCGCGTGGTCATTTTCTGAATCCTTTGTGTAGTTCTCCGGTATCGGTAGCGTTCCTTTCGCAGTAAGTTTTGCTACGACCAGATCAGCCGTTTGACTCGGGTGAGACTTCATTTATGCTTTCTTGATAATGTAATCTTCTTGATAATGAACTTATTGATTGGTCTGATTTATGCTTTCTTTTTGAATGAGTGCGTTACTTTGTATCATTTCTTTTTTTCTGATTACAATTTTCATTATTTGATGATGGTTTAAGGTGTGAAGATGAATCGTATTGTTAATGAAAGTGAAGAGATACAAGTTAGGAAAAAAAAAAAAGAAGATAACAAATTTCAAAAGAGATGTCGATATTTTGTTACTAGTTATGTCACTCATGGCGAAGATCTGTTCACATATACAACACCCAATAAGAAGACCAACTACAAGACTTAGACATCAATACATACAAAACACGTTAGTTGAAAATCTTCAACATTTTCGGCATCTATATCGTATGTATCCAGATGTGTTTTTGAAGCTATGCTATATTATCGGAGTAAGGATAAGATTAAAAGATACAAGACATGTTTCAGTTATCTTTGCGCAAAATTCAAGGTATATCCAGGCTCAAGATAGATTCAAGAGGTCACGTTTCTCAATAAGTATGAGTTTTAATTAACACAATTCTGAAGGTGTTAAATGCACTTGCTCCAGCCTACATGGTGAAACCCGGAACTACAATGCCCACAAAAAATAAAAATAGATAGCACACAAGTATTACAAAATTTTAAGATTTTTCTTCTATTTTCCTTAGGATTGCGTTGGGGCTATTGATGGAACACATATTCTTGCGATGATGACTGGAGCAGATTCGGCTAGCTATCATAACCGAAAAGGACAATTGTCGCAAAATGTTTTAGCTGCATGCAATTTTGATTTGGAATTTACATATGTTCTTAGTGGATGGGAAGGCTCGGCTCATGATTCAAAAGTATTACAAAATGCTTTAACAAGAAGTACTAACAGATTAAACGTTCCAGATGGTAAGTTTTTTTCTTATGATTAAAAATAATTTCTCGTCTAATTTTTATTCATTTTTCTCAATAAGTTTTTTTTTTATATTTGGTTGATTTCGGATACGCTAATCGTCATATTTTTTTAGCTCCATTTCGAAGTACTCGTTATCATATCAAAGTGTTTAGGAGACAAGAAAATCATCCTGTTAATTAAAATGAGTTGTTCAACAATCGTCATTCTTGCTTGTGAAACGTAATAGAGAAGATTTTTGGCATCTTTAAATCCAGATTTCTCATCTTCAAATGTGCGCCACCGTTTCCATATATGACGCAAGCAGAGTTAGTACTTGCATGTGTTGTGTTACATAACTATCTTCGTAAGGAATGTCGTTCAGATATGTTTCTTCCTTAAGAAACTGAGGATGCAGTAAGCGATGCTGAAGAAGGAAATAAAAACATAAACAATAATGATGAAGTTTTTCAGGGTACTCAAGAACAGCAAAGGGTGAATGCTTATAACTGGAGAGAAAATATAGCGGCAACCATGTAGGCAGATGCTTTGCATGAGAAATCTTGATGCAGCAATGATTTTACTTTGTTTTATTTTCAGATTGTTTCAGTTGTTTATTTTCCTTTCTAACTTCCAAAGTCATTTGCTTTCTATGTTTTTTAGTTTGCGTATGGATTTGGTTTTATCATAAACAAACTCAACCTTGCACCGTAATCTTTTCTTGTTTGATTGAAAGTTTTTTTCTATTAATAAAGTTAAGCGTTTAGCTTTATATATACTGCAATTAACTTTATCTATTAACTAATGTATTAACTTTAATGTCTTATATCTTCTATCACAGTTTTGTGTCTACTGAATTCAACATCCACTCGATACATCTGTAAATCTCGTTTGAAACCCCATGTTTCAACTCTCCACAAGAGCAATCGGTGTTTGATCCTGAGTATAGAGGCTTGGAAAAAATATGATACATCTGTACCAACAACTTGTTACCTCTGCAACTGCAACTCCAACTCAATTACAGAGTATTATTGTTTGAAAAAAAAAAACAGAGTGGTAAATATGATTACGTGAAGGTCAGTGGAGGAAGGATCATACTCCAGATTTATTACAAGTTTAGCAGTTTCAGTAAATGACATGAATAAATTTACGGTAAAACCTTCTTCTTAATCAGATTGACCTGCAACTCAAGATAAATTTTTTCACAATTCGGTTGAGAATGCAAGGGATTGGGCCGTTAGCCGAAGTAGATTTTGGGGAACGCTTCTTCCGATATGGATCAGCTGATGATGGAGACGAAGTTGTTGTCATGGATTCCGTTGAGAAGCTTGAAAAGCTCTCTGGTGTCAAGGTCTCTTCTTCTGTTGTTTGCATTTTCTTGTTTTGTTACTGTCTCTCTTCTGCTACAACTACTTGTCAAAAAACATGATGCCAACTCCATCTCCTTTCCTCATCATCGCTGTAAACTGCAAGAAATTGATCTTCCCCTCCTACCAAATTCATAAACACACAAAACCTCAGATATATTAATACAGAAACACAGAATAGAACAAGTGGTTCTTACATACATTGTCAATGTCAATCTCCTTGATCATGTCATCGAGAGGTATATCACATAGACCAAACTCTGTGCAAGCTGACTGAAGTTCACCAATGGTGATGTATCCACTCCCATCTTTGTCAAAATACAAAAACGCAGCCACCAGATTCTCTTCTCTCTCCATCTTGTTCATGTGTAACGTTGCAGCTAGAAACTCTCCATAGTCTATTGTACCACTGTTATATCTGTCTAAATATGCCAGACTCGGATTCTGCAAGCCCCAAGAGAGAGAGACAGAGATGCATCCGTCATTCAAACAAAACCTGAAACTTGTAAGTAAAAAAAGGCTCTGGCTTTTGTAGACTAACCTGCCCAGAAAGGAACACCGCTTATGCTATTTATCGCTACACTGCAATTTTGGCGAGAGCTCCTCCATGGAATCATAATGGTAGATGTTGATGTATCTCGTTTTAATTTTCTCTCTAAAAATCTTACTATTATTATTTGGGAGGTACATTTTTTGAAATATTTTAAAAAAACCATTTAATTACAAGGTTTGCTATTGACTCTATGTATAAGATCTGTTTGGGTACAAGTTTAAGAATGGATAAAGTAGGGAAAAAAAACCGACTCACACTGAGTCAGCTGAGTTAACTCGACCCGACCCATATTTACCCAAGCAATAACACGCAGATCTTACGGTTCATTTAAAACAAACCATACGGTTTTGTAATCATGTCTATCGCCTTGGTTATCCTGCAACTAAACCGAACAAATAAATTGAATCAAGTAATCGTATATACATTTTCTATCCTTATTCAAATCTGTTACGAAAATTTCTTAATAACTGATTAAATATACGATTTGTGATCAGAGAATATAGATATTAATGACTCTATCCTTATTAACTTACTAAATTCATTACGATATCAGTGAATATTAGATTTCCTAACAAACCTAACCATATATTTTTTAAAATAGAATATTCTTCCAGAATTATCTACGAAATCATAATCAATCAAACAACTTTCTTATCTTACTAAACTAAGTAATAGTGTATCGAATCTATGGTTGAATGCCACCAATTCCTAAAATCTCTAAAACTATTAATTTATTAATTAATTGTTTGTTAAGAAAGTTAAGATTTCGAATCCTCCTAAAATTCGGATACTATGTATTACTTTCTAGAATTAATAAGATTTTAATTCCTAATAAAGTTAGTTACATATACCTGTTATGATCTACCTAGATAACAAATATACTGTGATCTTATGTAACTAATTAATTGCTATATACAAAAAACCTAAATTAAACCTACACTTTCTCCCCTTATATATACAATACGTATCATAACTTTTTCAACCACCTTCCAAAACAAATCGACTGCAAACCATAAAAGCAATGTCTACCGAGATGAAAGTAACCCTTCTCTCTAAGATCAAACCATTCAAAACATCATGGATAATTCGAGTCAAGATCCTGCACACATGGAAAAACTACAGTGCTTCCGCAGGAGAAACACTCGAGTTGGTTCTTGCCGATGAAGAGGTAAGTTTGAGCATTTCCTTTTATTATTTTGAACAAACTTTAAGTGGTATACCTTTATTAACACATGTTTTTTTCTATTACAGGGTACTCAAATTCATGCATCCATAAAAAAATTTGATGTCGTGCACTATGAGAAATATTTGGCCAAAGGACAATGGAAGTTCATTCAGAACTTCAGTATGAGTCATTCTACCGGCCAATACAAGCCAACTGATCACGCCTACAAGATCGGATTTGTGAAAGAAACCTTCGTTTCAAACTCGGAAAATCTGTCAAATAACCTTTATTTGTCATTACCGAGTTTTCATTCAATACATGTGGGAGAACAGAACCAGAGTGTTCTGTGTGGTGAGTTGATCCTATATAGATTTTATATGAATTTATAAACAATATATGGGGCAAATCTTCAATTTAATTTATACTGGTTTTGCTAAAATTTCATTTTGCAGATATACTTGGCCAGGTTGTGAGTGTTGGTGATTTAATCGAACTTGAGGTTATGAACAAACCGACGAAGAAGCTTGAGTTTGAGCTCAGAGATGCTACGTAAGAAAATCTAACTAAAAAAAAATTAAACAAATCGAGTTTTTGTTAATCACTGTGTATAACTAAGACTTTATTTTACAGAGATTTTCGTATTGGATGCACCATATGGGGTTCCTTTGCTGAGAAGGTCTTTCAATCATCTCAACAAGGAGGAGATGAGAGGACCATTTGTTTGATCCGATTTGCTAAAATCAGAGAATTCAGAGGTATGAGCAATATTCTGAATGACTAATTAGTGGTATGTAATTATCTGGAACCAGCTAACGTATTTTTATTTCACTATGAACAGGTGTGAAAAGCATTTCCAATGCTTCAATGCAACTAATGTGGAGATCAATCCAAAGTATCATGAAGTTGAAAACTTCATTGAGAGGTTTGTTATCTGATTCTATATAACTATGTTTCATGTATAAAACGTGTGAAATTAATGATGATTTTCCTTTCAGTTCGTAACTATATATGAATTTTCACTATAAAATTCGTGTAGGTTACCAAGTGATAGACTTTGTTTAGCTCTTTTGGATAACAAACCATTGTCAACTTTCTCGACAAAGAATGACAGTTGGAATGAATGGGAGATCACTCCAATTCTTGATATGATCTCCAGAACTGAGGTATAGAGTATTAAAAAAAACCTTACATTCATATACCCTATCATTTTGTTAATGAAATATATTTGCCTGTATTTCCTAGGTTGGAAGAGCTAAGATTCAGTGCCAAATTACCGAAATTGACAGTGATTGGGGCTGGTATTACATCAGTTGCAACAAAAAAAGACACAAAAAGTGTTCAAGTCAGTCAGTTCGGGGACTGAAGTACTCAAAATAAAACCAGAGCCAAAGTGGTGGTGTGAACTTTGTCATCAACATGTTACTGATGTTGTTGCAAAGTAAGATTTAGTACTTTCATTTACAGTTTTAGTGTTTTTTATATCTAGATGAAATTAATGTATGTTTTGTGTATTTTTAAGGTACAAGCTTCATCTCAAGGTCAAGGATGAATCAGCAGAGACAAAGTTGATGTTATTTGATACACTAGCAGTTGAAATTGTTAAAGAAAAAGCTTCAATTCTTCTCGGCGGAAACATTGACGAGGTAATTTTCACATCTTAAAAAACAAAACCTAACTTCCGATTGCGGTTTAAAATTCTATACAATCTTTTACTTAGATTGAAGATCCAGATGATTTGCCTCCTGCTATTAAAGCATTGGTGGGGCAAACTTTTGAATTTGGTGTACTCTTGCAAAAAGAAAATTTGAATGGTGGACATGACACTTTCAAAGTTGTCAAAGTTATGAGCACGCATGGAATTGTTCAATCTGAATCTAAGGAAGAATCAGATATTCAGATGAACTCATCGGAAATGATATCATCTGACCAGGTAATTTATATTCTGTGAACCTATGTGTATAGTTTTATTTAAGATTACTATGACAAACAAATAATCTAAACCCGGATATGTTTTAATTTTGTAGCCACTCATGTTGAAAGGCAGCCAAGACACAGATGAATCTGAAACTAGCCACATTGTTACTCCTTCGAAAAGAATAATCTCCGATCAATCTTCTGTTACTAAGAAGGCAAGGTCCACAATTGTCAAGTTGGAGAATGAATAAAAAGATGAGTTCTCATGCAAGAAGGATGAACAAATGAACTAGGGTTTTATTTGGAACCTCCTATGGTTTTAGTTTTATTCTACGATTTTCTATGCTTTCTGTTTTCATTTTGGTTTTCTGTTGGTTTAATTTTGGATTCAGTTTCGTTATATTCTACTTAAGTTCATTAATTGATTTTGGTTTTTAATATTTTAGCAAGATCTCATCTGTATATTCTTCCACATATTACTCTACCAACTTAATTCAAGCTACCAATAGACAGAGTCAGTACCTTATTAAATGAAGTCGAGGGGGCAATGTAAGTGAAGATGATTGAGCAATCTGCAATACAAGAAATGAAACAAGTCAAAACACAATTTTCAACCTAATGGTAACGATATACATTTTGGTGAAGAACTTGACATGATGACCATTTGAATAAGATATACTATAACAAAAAAAACAATACCACGTATAAAATACAACTTCGGTTTAACAACCAACTTAATCAGGAATACGGATCAATGTTTTAATATAACTTCGAATTCATGAATACTCTATGATACCTATTGAGTTGAGAAACAACTATGCTTTAATAGCATAAGTCATCGAAGGAAAATGATCGCATTAATGTATCGCAAGTTAATGTATACGTAATATATTCATTGCTTATTAAGTTCTAAATTAGTATGAAATCATAGCAAGAATTTATTGCAATATCTTTGAAATATATTCTACCCTTTCATAAAATATTAATATACTTTCAAACTGACAGATTTCGTATGGTTGAGATATTCTATATTAGATTTCATACAAAATACCTAAACAAATTTACTTGCTTATAAAAAAAAACAAGTAATACTTAACCTATCAATAACAAAAAACATTTCTCGGATCAGTCATCTCCTATCGCTTATCCATCAATTGCAAGAATGAAAAGAAAAGCTGATGATGGTTTTAAACAGATTACAAAACCGAACAAATCACGGAGTAATGCCTAGAATTTGACTTCAGAGTTGCATTCAACAAATGGGAGCAACACAGTCCCTGTGAGATCTATATTCAGTAGAGTGTTTCAAGACCTCACAAACACACAAGGAAATCTTCTATCTTCAACATTGCAAACTAATCAGACTTCTTCCTCAACCATTGTAAATGGAAATTGCTCAGGTAAAAAAGTTCTACTTTAAGTTCCGAACAAAAATTATGTGTTACTACATATATTCATGGTACGTATCTATTTGCCTGTATACAAACTTGCAGGTAGAAGAGAAAATTTGGAAAACCTTATGAGCCCTATTCGTAAAGGTGCAGAATTAGTCCAATTGGATTAACATGTAAGAATTCGTAAAAATAAAGTATCCAAGGTCATTTACGAAGTTGAATGATATGTAAAGCAACTTTTGTTATGTTCATTTCAGCATCAGTAAACCAGACTTCTCAGCTAAAATCACAATTGTCTGAAATTACAAAACTTTCACAGGAAAATGCCAAGAAGAAAACTGTATGCAAGGCTTCTCAGAAATCTTCTATTTCCTAATGCCAAATATCCGAAAACTCAAGGTAACATATTCAATTTTCAATATAGTTGGAGAAGTACTTAATTGTATGTAAATCATTGTACCACATACAGCGTCTAGAAGCTGTAAAAAAAACAGCAAGTAAAACAACACAAGAGGACCAATTCGATGTATTTCCACAGCACTATCAACTTTCAGAAGGTATTTTTTAGGTAGTGTGAATTACCTAATGTGTTGAGTTTTCAAATCTAATGTTAATTCACTGTTTTCTATCTAGGAGAAAATGCTTATGAGGATCAAGAACATATCTTAGATTGTTCCAGCCAAGAAGCATCTAAGGATGAGAATGAAGTTTTAATGTTTAGAGAAAGTTTTCCTCAACCAAAATTTAATATGCATAGGATTTTAAAACGGGTCCAGAAAAAAAAAACAAAGCTCATATACCACATCTTCAGTTAACAATTCAGAGAAGAAAAGTGGTATTGCTATCGTATCTAAAATTTATAGAATGTATATTTTAATATAAATAATCTTCTAACCTTTGTATTTCTCATTTTAAAATTCTTACAGCTTATCTGGATCATGGTGATCCATGTTACAAGTGTGACAAGTGTGGGGCTATAATGTGGTATGCAGAACGTCTCAACAAAAGGAGAAATGCTAGGAAACCCATATTTTCAATGTGTTGTTTGCAAGGAACAGTCAAAATACCACTTCTCAATAAAACTCCAGAATACCTTCGTGGATTGCTAACAAACAATGATGAACCTAGCAGACATTTCCGCGCAAATATTAGACCATACAACATGATATTTGCATTTACTTCTCTCGGTGGAAAGGTTGATCGATCAATGCCAAAAGGACATGGACCTAAGATGTTTCAGCTACACGGGCAAAACTACCACAGGATGGGAAGTTTAAAACCTGAAGATGGAGATTATCCTAAATGTTCTCAACTTTACATTGTCGATACTGAGAATGAAGTAGATAACCGAGCTTCCATTCTAAGGTATTTTTGTTGTCCTCTATAGTCTATTTGAATTTTGTATCATGGAATTGTAATAGAAAACAACCCGCATCAGCAGTCTAACCCTTTATTTTTTCATTCTCAGTAAAGGGAAGAACTCTCATAATGTGACGAAGAAGAGTACTTTGAGAAAGGAAATCATTGAACCCATCATGAAAATGTTGGATGAGGTTAATCCTTATGTTGGAGCTTTCAGGCAAGCCAAAGATAGACTTGCCAGTAACAAATTTGCTACAATGCATATGAGAATTCGAAGTGATCGGATTGGCAAAGATGGAAGGACATATTGCTTGCCAACAGCTTCTGAAGTTGCTGCTTTGATTCCTGGTGATATCCATCCAAATATGCCAGAGAGAGATATTATTGTAGAAGAAAAGTCTGGGAAATTGCAAAGAATTAGTGAAGTTCATGTATCTTATCTGGCTTTACAGTATCCTCTGCTTTTTCCCTATGGTGAAGATGGTTTCAGACCAGGAATTCAGAAAGGGTTCATGGGATTGAACAAAGATGGTAAACCACAAAAAATGAGTCTGAGACAGTTCTTTGCATTTCGTATTCAAGAGAGGGAAAATGAGAGTCATACACTCCTACATTCAAAGAGGTTATTTCAACATATTTTGGTTGATGCTTACACAACCATAGAATCTAACAGGCTTTCTTACATTAGATTCAATCAGGCAAATTTAAGAAGTGAGAAATACGATTGTCTGAAAGAAATGGCAGCATCAGGCAATTCTAATATGTCTGACCAAGGAAAGCGTCTTCTTCTTCCAGCTTCATTCGTCGGTGGACCTAGGTATATGCAGCAGTTGTATTACGATGTTATGGCTACATGCAAACATTTTGGCTTCCCTGACCTGTTCATTACATTTACATGTAATCCCAAATGGCCTGAGATTACTAGATATCTCGATAGCTGAAACCTAAAGTATGATGACAGGCCAGACATTGTATGCCGGGTTTTCAAGATCAAGCTTGATACACTTATGGAAGATTTAACCGAGGGAGAACATTTTGGAAACACAGTTTCAGGTTATTGATTTAACAACTATTTTCATGGGCGTTTTGGATATCTAAATAACTCTTAGGCTTTTGTGTCTTACACTCTTTCTTCTATTCATGTAGCTATGTACACAGTAAAGTTTCAGAAACGAGGTCTTCCACATGCCCATATTGTTCTATTCATGCATCCTAGCAGCAAATTACCCACTTCTGACAACATTGACAAGATCATATGCGCTGAAATACCAGACCCCAAAACAGAACCGAAGCTCTATGAAGTGGTAAAGGATTGTATGATCCATGGTTCATGTGGTGCTGCAAATACTAACTCTCCGTGTATGGTGGATGGAAAATGTTCCAAATGTTATCCAAAGGCTCATGTTCCTATCGCTTAAGATGATAAAGATGGGTTTCCAGTCTACAAGAGACGTCAAACTACAAACTTTGTCGAGAAGCATGGTTTTACTTGTGACAATAGATATGTAGTCCCCTATAACAAGGAGCTGTCAGTGCGTTACAAAGCTCATATTAATGTTGAATGGTGTAACCAGTCAGGTTTTATCAAGTATTTATTCAAATACATTAACAAAGGCCAAGATCATATGGGTGTATATGTTGAGAGAGGAAAAAAAACGAACTCAGATCAAGAGGCAAACGAAGGAGAAAATGTTCAAGAAAAGCCAAAGAATGAAATTAGAGACTTCTTTGATTGCAGGTAATTGGACATCATAACAGTTTGGAAGAATTTTATGTTATATATACAAACCGTTTCAAAGCTTATATGTTACCAGTCTCGCATAATTGACCTATGTTTTTTGTTTTTTAGATATGTATCAGCTTCTGAAGCTGTATGGAGGATTCTAAAGTTTCAACAAATTTTAGAACAACATCTGTTACAAAGTTATCTTTCCATCTAGAAGGTCAGAACATGCTTTACTACAAAGAAGATGATGATGTTAGTGCTGTTCTGAATCGGAAAACTGCTGCACTTTCTCAGTTTTTGGCTTGGTTCGAATAGTGCAAAATCAATGACCTGGCAAAAACGCTCACTTATGCACAAATACACAATCACTTCACTTATGATGGTAAGGCAAAGAAGTTCAATGAGAGAAAAACGAAACATGGCTTCAGTATAGGAAGAATAAATTATGCCTCCCGTAAAATTGAAGAAGAATATTATCTTCGGATTCTTCTGAACTTGGTTAAAGGTCCAACATGTTTTGATGACATCAAGACATATAGAAATGTTGTTTACACTACTTACAAAAAAGCATGTTATGCACGTGGACTTCTGGAAGGTGATCAAGCATATATTGACTGTATCATATCTGCTTCTGAGAGGTTGTTTGGAGATCATTTACGAAAGTTTTTTGCAATTATGCTGGATTCTGATTGCCTATCAATGCCAGAAGAAGTGTGGGAAAAAACTTGGCATCTTCTATCAGACGATATTGAGCACAAGAAGAGAAAAGAATCTAAGAAACGAGGTAATGACAAAAGTATTCCTAAGTCTAATGGTTAATATGTTCTGCTAATACTATTATTTACATACATTAACTTATTTTGCAAATTTTATTTCAGTAAGAAAAGTTTTGCTTTACAAGAAATAGAGGATTATTTGTTGAGGAATGGAAGCTCTTTGGAGAGATTCACATCAATGCCACAACCACATAGAGAAGAAGTTGAACATTCTAATCGTTTGATTTTTGATGAGATCAGCTATGACAAAGAACTGCTTAGAGAACAACATGAAGAATCGATTCATTTGATGACACACGAACAGAAAGGCATATACAATGAGATCACGGATGCTGTTTTTAACAACAAAGGTGGTGTTTTCTTTGTATATGGTTTCAGAGGAACTGGCAAAACGTTTTTGTGGAGGACTATATCTGCGGCAATCCGATCGAAAGGATCTATTGTTATAAATGTGGCATCTAGCGGTATTGCATCTCTGCTACTAGAAGGTGGTAGGACTGCTCATTCTAGATTTGGTATCCCTATTAATCATGACGATTACACACTGTGTAATATAAAACCAGGAACAGATCTTGCTGATTTGGTAAAACAAGCATCATTGATAATATGGGATGAGGCACCTATGATGAGCAGGTACTGTTTTACAAAGACTTTAATTTTTGTTTAATATCGAAATTGAAAATATGTTGTTCTAAAATTTAGGTTTCTGTTATGACTAGGTACTGTTTTGAATCTCTGTTTTGGTGGAAAGGTTGTTGTTTTTGGTGGAGATTGTTGGTTTTATGAGTGTTTGTCTCATATAAGAAGCAACTCAATCAACTTGTGATTGGTTCCTCATTAACCAACTGAACTCACTTCAACAAAAGGAAGAGACAACCAACTTGTGGTTGAATCCTCTTAACAAAACCTCACACAACCTCCTTTAACTAAGGATATAAATTGGTTGTGAGAAGGAGAACAACACTAGTTTGAGACTTATCCTTTCTAATACAACAATACTTAAGAGTTTGTGTATATAAGAAGAGAAGGATTAAGAATCAGTAATCTAGGTGTTTAAGCATAGAATAAATAAGAGTTTAAGTGATTATTTAGTAGAATGGGCAAGCAATGGTTTGCCATTAAGGCAAACCTTAAACTGTGTATCACTAACTCCCTACATTGTGAATACAATGAAGAACACTTAGTAAAGTAGATTAGAGATACACAAATTATAACAAAGCTTGTCTCTTATTTCTGTGTGTAAATTACAAAGAGGAGAGTGTCTTTATATAGACAACACCCACGAAATTTTCTTGAATACAAAGACAAAATCAACAACAATATTAATATTAAGGAGAGAGGAGGCTGAAAGTGACAGCACATAACAGCTCTTTCTTAAGTCACACATGTGACTCTTGCTTCCCTCTTCTTTATTTGAATTCAAATGTTTGTGGAGGCAAGTGGAGAGCTTCTAGAACACTTTCAGCCACATCTCTCTTCACACATTCACTTTGGGCTTCTCCTCATTTGATTTCGTTGGCCCAATAGGATATGTGTACGGACAGCCCAATAAATGGCTGTAGGGACTGCCTTGCTAAAGAAGGTAATGGCGGTTGCTTCTCAATCAGCTAGATCATGTCGCTGGCTTCATTGTGACTCATCCTTGATTGTTAAATACACTCGCCAGCTCCATTCTTCATGTGGCTTTCTTATGTGAGCCTGAGTTTGCTTGTATGACAAGTCTTCATTACTTGCAACACACTTCATGACATCACAGCCTCCTTCTCTTGTGTATACATGGTTCGATCACTTCTTTGGTGTCTTGGACATGTGTTACTTCTTCTTGAGGCTTGATTGTACTTTGACTCAACTCCTCTTCTTCAGTTTGATGTGGAGATGCTTGGCCTTCACTTCTTTTGTTTGGCCTTCACTTCTTTTGTTTGGCCTTCACATCTCCTTCTCATTGCTTCGCTTTAATACCCTCCCTCAAGCTTGGACTGCGGAAGCCATTGGGGACCAAAGGCCAAGCTTGCAACACGCAAATGACTACCTCATTAAAAACCTCATCATGCAAAACCTCTTGGGATAAAACCATGATAAGGATAAAAAGAGTATAGCATCACGGTGCATTGTGATAGCTTTGACCTTGGTTTGATTTGTACTGGCTTTCTTCTCATAAGTTTTTAATGAGTTCAGCCTTGGCAAGAACGTCCCTAAAGGTATGAGCTTTAGGGTTGCAGATACCAAGAGCTGAACTTGCACTTGAAACCAGCTTCTCTTCTCATTCCTTAGTCCTTCATGTCTTGACTTCTCTTCAATTGAATCCTTTCTTTGCCATCTCCTTTGAAGCTCTTCAGCATTTGAAACTGTCATTGGCTTCTTTGAGGCACTTATGGTCTTCTTTTCCCTTGCAAAAAGAGATAAAGAAGAAGAGATTAAGTATTGCCACAAGGAATATCAAATGATCAAATGATGAGTATTAAAGCCTAAGAGATATCAAGGTTTAATGTTGCAATCCAGATTTCAAATGAGTAAATAATCAAGCAATTGAACTAAGGTAATGTTATTTAGTAAATAATTGAAATGGGAAATAAGGTTTAGAAGACAGCCTTTTCTTTGAAGAGGATTAGTCTTTGAATGTGGTTTGAACTTGTCTTTGAACCACCAAAAAGGATCATGGCCTTTGAACCATGATTTGAACTTCATCATGAAGCTTAGAGATCCTGGGGCAAACATCTTGCTTGTGAGCTGATTCATCACCTTCCACCACTATTTCCTCTCCACTACTTAGTGGTGGCTGTTCTTGGTGGCCATTGGTTCTAACTCCAACAGTGTTTTCTCCCTCTGATCCATCAATTGTGCTGCTTCTCCTTTGAGATAGCTAACAAATTCTTCACTATCTTTGAGAGA
>OVBB01000251.1:0-32449 GCA_900406415.1 Isatis lusitanica
TAAAGAAGGCTGTAGGAGTAAGATACAGCCCAACCAATCACCCACTAAATCCCATTTCCTTTTTCTTCTTAATTAAGCTCCCTACCTTTTCTTTCTCGTTCTAACTCAATACACTTTATTCAACTGAAAAGAGAACAAGATTCTCTACCTACACACACACGGTCTATACGCTGTCCTCTTTAAAAAAAAATAAGAGATTCGATGACGTAACTGACAAGGGAAATGGCTCCACCAAATCTCTCTCTCATCTTGGGTGGTGGCTAAGAACGTAACGCAAAGAGGAGTGTCAAGGCGTTGTACAAGGAGTGGACGACCACCGACGATGCTAAGTTCCCTGACCAGCTGTAACATCCCCCTAGAACGCACCCTATCCCAAACAGCTGCACCAGGTCCTCCCCTGAGAAGTGAGCTGCTGCAAATACTCCTGAGCTTATCACAAGGGCCTTCCTCCACTCCATTCTCGACGCCAAGGAGCTCAGCAGAAATCGTCTGTACACAATCTCCTCCAGGATGGGAGCTACGACGCAGTAGAGCGCAAAACACCCGGCTCTCGACACCTCACCGCTCGCAATTATCTTCTCCAATTCCGAGTTGTGCACATCCTGAGATATCAAAACACATTGCCTTCTGCTATGTTAAAGGACATGATCTTTAGCAGACAGTTATTAGACATGAGGACACTGGGGAGACCTGAGAGCCAAAGAGTTGATCAGCTACAAGTGATGTGACGAAGATGAATCCCACAATGCTTCCTAAACCCATTGCTGAGGCAACCACCCAGTTTCTTCCTTCTCCTGAGTCATTAGTACCCCTTACAAAGTTTATTGAGTTGCATTCAGGCTTCGCAGTGATCCTCAGCAGGAAGACTGTCACTGAAAGCTCGACCATTTGGAGAACCACAAGTGATAACACCTGTAGAATTTCAATAGGAAAAAGATCGACTAGAGGGTCAAGAGCATATACAGAAGAAAAACAGAGATGACTAGATTTGCCCACTCTTAAGATAAAAAACAACCATATAGTAAGTACATTATAGTGCCCTTTTTCTCATCACTATAGTAAAACCATTCCAACTAGCTAAAGACATTTTTCTCCAAGTAAGAAACGTAGGCTCACTTGTGTCTGAGGATCTAGAAGCGGCTGGTGGAGTATGCGGGCGACGATGGACAAACCCCCAAAACTGAGAGGAATATGCAGGCAGAACATGTACAGAGCCAATGTGCTCCATGTGTTCTTCTCTTCCCATGGAATTTCTGATGACAGAACCGAGAACCCTTGTTCATTCTCCAACTGTTCAATCATCCAAAAAGCACCGGACACTACAGGAATTAGAATCTCCGCTAACGCTAATTAAATAGAAAGGTTGAAACTTTATCCTAGTCTCTGTGGAAGAGAGGAGATGTGTATTGTGATTCATGACGACGCACCTCGTTAGTCTCCTGTGTGGATTTGCTTCTGAGACAAGAGCATCTACGCCAAGGGATGAATCTGAACCGACATGTGGTTGAGGAGAGACCGCGAAACTCTGAATATCGTCGCCGGAGAAGCTCTTCGGAACCCCTAGCCACCGGCGTGAAGGAAAGACATGGGGATAGAATCATCGACGCCTTTGACCTGAGAGTCACCCTTCATTTCGTACAAGTAACCGTGTGTGGATCAATTCAAATTTCTGTGGTCTCCAAAGAATTGTGGCTTTTTATTTTATTTTTTCTTGGCATAAAGTGTGAATTTTTTTACAAAAGCTCAACCAAAAAAATATCCTTTCTTTTGGTTAAAAAAAGTTACAAGTTTGGTTGCTTGGTTGGATTTACGAATTTAGAAAGACGAGAAAAATTCGGGAGCAACAGGATTCACAGCTTCTTTTCGATTTCTCTTCTTCCTCGAGCCAACCGCCCACCGACGACACGAAAGAATTGTTCTTGTCGTCGTGTCTGGTCTCTTCCGCTTTTGGGGTGAAATATAAAGATGGTGAGGGTGGTGAGAAGCTGCTTACAGTCCATGTTGAAGCTGGTGAATTCCCTACTTGGGATGGTTGGGATCGCCCTGATCCTGTACGCTGTTTGGCTGGTTAGGCAGTGGCAAGAACAAATGGGATATCTCCCTTTTGGTGATTCTGATCATCCCGTTCCTTGGTATCTTCGCTTTCCCATCACTTTCTGGCTGTTCGGGCGTTTGTATCCTCTTTATTAGACTCTTAACATAGATTTTGTATGCTTGAGGTTTGTGGTGTATTGTTGGGAGCTGAAAGTTAGGTTATGTAAGAGATCATCCTGTAATATTTGGAGAGGAACTATCTATCTATCTTGTTTGTGTTGAACTTGTCAATTGTTATCAAGTCTGCCGTTGCTAATGATACTTGCTGAACCAATCTCTGCTGATGATGCGCTGCAGGTTCATTTATGCATTTCTTGGTCTCGGGGCTACTCTTTGTGTTGTCACTTGTGCCGGGCACATAGCTGCTGAAACCGTGAATGGATGTTGCCTTTACTTGGTACACTTTCTCTTCTTTTATAAAAGTTTGACGTTCAGTAGCATCTACGTTCGTTTAAGCTGTCTCCTTTGGTAGTTTCAGTATTCCCTCCCTGAATCTATTGTTTTATTTGTTTTCATGTTGGCTTATCGACTGGATTTAGTATATGGGATTCATCATCTTGCTAATTATGGTTGAAGGCGGTGTGGTTGCCGATGTCTTTCTGAACCGTGACTGGAAGGAGGTACGTTCTCTTTTCTTTTGATAAAAATGTCAGATGCTCGCAGTAGTCACGCCCTTGATCATAATCTTTTGGAAGCTTTCATCAGGACTTTCCAGAGGACCCAACTGGTGCTTTCCACCAGTTCTCTAAGTTCATCGAGTCAAACTTCAAGATTTGCAGATGGATAGGTCTCTCCATTGTCTGTGTTCAGGTATCTTGACAGCAACAAGTCTCTCTACTTTTTAACATTGATAGTAAATTGCTTGGTTGCAGTGCTTCAGAGCTTTCCTCTTTGTTCCTGTGGCAGGGTGCGTCAGTTTTATTAGCTATGTTGCTCAAAGCTCTTGGACCTCACCGGCATTACGACAGTGACGATGAATACGATGTGAGCACGGTTGCACTCCTGCGGGATGCTCGCCAGCCGCATCCATACGTTGTTGGAGAACCCATTTATGGAGCCAAGCCGGATGCTTGGACAGTAAGGATTAATGAAAGAGCGAACCGGTAAGAGGAGCAGACCAGCAAGCTCTGTGAAGAAAATAGCAAAGAGTCGTTCTTTCAATATATTACTTGCTTTGGCTTCTTGTTGCATCTATCCATCTATCTTACTCCAAAAGTCCAACAAACCATCATTCTCTTGTAAAAAAATTTTGCATACACATACATATGACTGGATGTACTTTTGCATTTTAAAGTTCACAAGTATGAACTGTTTATACTTCCACAAGTATCAATTCCCACTCTTTATGAAAATCTCCAGAAATTTTGTGATCGGTCCTATCGGTACCGGTTCTGTAACAACTGGTTTACAACAGGACTAATCGGTTAGTCTTGGCCCTGGCTTTAGTCTTTTCTAAATGCATACAAAGTCTCAGATCATCGCTTTTAAAGATTCCTATGGAGCGAGCCTTCTTTAGGTGTTCACATAATCGTCGTGGGAAAAAAAAAGGGTTAAATAATCGAACACCAATACTGGTTGGTATTCGATGAGTAATCTTATTGCCTTGTGGGCACATGGGAGAGAGAGTGAGTAAAGTCTGTAATTGTGTAAAAATGTGAAAGAAGGAATTAATTGAGAATGTGATTGTGAACTGTAAGATTCGTATATGAACTGTTTTTATTGATACTCCCTCATCATCTCATGTGACTTTGTAGTCTCATAAGATACAAAACATCTTTATCTTGTTGTCATTCTCAATAATACAAGACGACTTTTCCACTTTGATTAAAGCATAGTCCCATTTCTATAACGAATCTCGATTTTATATTTTTAATATTATTGAAGTTGTCAATAATATCTTTCACCAGTCTTTGCTAATGCACACACGCATACATACATCCAACAATCATGATGTCTATTAAGAAGTTAATTTTATATATTATCACTTATAACAAAATGTGTCTGCAGCACGGTGGTTTCGGTTCCTCCTCTTGTTCAAGGACTCATACTCTTCCATGGTCCTTGTTCTTTCTTGGAAGATTCGTCTTCCGGCTTTAATTATGTTTGCCATTTTGATTAAAAATCTCTACATCCTATCATGGAAAATCTGTCTTGGTTTTTTTAGCTTTTAGGTTTATTAAAATCATTTGTGTAGCGTTTTTTTATGTATCCCATTTTTGAGCTTCGTCTTCTTGGGGTATCAAGTTTTTCTGCGGGCTGATGTATCTTTCAATGTATCCCACCATCTACCCGAAATGCTTAATCAGTATAAGTGTTAATTAAAATAAAATGGGTCTTTAGGTAACAAAAAAATGCTGCATTCACTATATATATTTATGTAAGACGATGTAAGTAGAAAACATTTATTTAGATAAACTTTTGTTAATACATTTTCATTACATATGCACCGTACAAGATACTCGCACGTAATTAATTTGGGACTACGTTTTAACCACCATTATGTCATCATACTTTATGAGTTGGAGTGTTGACGATATAGAATGTATAGTTTCTTCTGAAGTTGTATCTAAAAGGAACCATTTTCTTGTTAACTTAGCATAAGAAGGGTCAAAAGTTCTGTCGGCAGAAGAAACTTGTGGCGTAGGCTCTAGTCATGTCATGTGCGGTCTAATAAAACAAACCGTAGAAATAGGAATTGCGATTGCAATATTAAATGTAAACGAAAATCAAGTGAATAATGGCATCATTGAGCTATGGTTGGATGTTGGTTAAAAATGAATAAAACGAAACTCGGAAACAGTTATGAGAAACAATATTTCTTTCATTAGTTGCTAAAAGGGTTGATGCGCTGTGGGCAAGGGACTGGCCAACAAGATTTCGTTTCTCCAATCTTATCGTTTATAGAAAGAAAGATATACGTTAGCTCATATATATCAATGACCTTGATCAATCTTTATAAAGGTTTTTCTTCTTCAGATATGCATGAAAAATGTGATGTTGTAGCAATAAGTTTACATACTAGCGATTAGTGAGCTCAATGATGTCAAGATAAGTCGACGTTAGCTAGCTATTGAATTGATCATTGAAACAGAAACAGGCGTATAGTACGTAGATGCTCACATCTTCAAGCAAACAGGCGTATATTTCGACCTATTAATAATGAACGTAAGTAAATATCAAAACAAGAACAAACGGGGTTCCTTTTCTTCTGCACAAGAAAGAATCTTCTCCCAAAAGACTTCCAACGGCAGAATCTTTATAATTGCATAAACACCCACTAGCCCTACGGGATCGTGCGGAATCGAGGCCCTAACTGTCAGTGGGTCCTTCAATAGCATACATTCCGTAAATAACGAGTAGGACTCAGGGACATAACCGGCACACACACAAGGGCATTTTTTTATTTTGATTTGATGCAAAATCCTTTTCTTTCTTTTTTCCCAATTCTCTATTTAACCACCAAACTAATAACTTTCTTTCACTCTCACTCTAGATTGTTGTTTTGCTCATCCATACAAAGTGTGGCATCGACGGAGGAAATGCAGCTAATCCTTCCGACACTCTGCGTCTTCTTCTTGCAGCTGCTGCTGAGAGGAGGCGCCTCTGCCTCTGCTGCGTTGGCTCACTCCAGTCGCCACGCGGCAGCCCCTCATTGGCTCCCCGCCACCGCCACCTGGTACGGAAGTCCTGAGGGCGACGGCAGCAGCGGTGACCACCGACAACACACTCTTCTTTCTTTACTTTATATTTGGCCAAGTTTAATTGATTGGGAGCTTTCTCTGCTGCAACAAGCCAAGAGTTTAATACATATATGAAACGCAGGAGGAGCGTGCGGGTACGGGTCGTTGGTGGACGTGAAGCCGTTGAAGGCTCGGGTCGGAGCGGTGAGTCCGGCGCTGTTCAAGAGCGGCGAAGGCTGCGGCGCTTGCTACAAGGTCAGGTGTCTCGACAAGACCATCTGCTCCAAGAGAGCTGTCACAATCATTGTCACCGACCAGTCACCCTCAGGACCATCCGCTCGAGCAAAGCACACTCACTTTGACCTTAGCGGCGCCGCTTTTGGCCATTTGGCTATCCCCGGCCACTCCCGCATCATCCGCAACCGCGGCCTCATCTCCCTCCTCTACCGCCGGTACCTTTTTTTTATCTTTTGGTTTGGCGCTAAATATTAAGTAACCAACTCCTAATAACCAATCTCTGCTAAATGCTAACGAACACATGAGTATGCGTCTTTTCTGTTTATTTTAACCTTTTTTTTTTACATTGGGAGGAGTAAACAAATAAGTTTAACTTTAACAAGTAAGTTTAACTTTAACGGCGTTCTGGTTTTCGATGGTCCCGTAGTTTGACCCTTGACTAAGTATGACTACACACACAACACAGCGGTGGATGCTCTGACACACAACACACTCCACTGCTTGTCTTGTCTATTTTTTTATAAATAAAATGTTACTCTGAGCTAAATTGGTTGTTATAAAAAAAAAAAAAAAAACAGGACGGCATGCAAATACAGAGGGAAGAACATAGCGTTCCATGTGAACGCAGGATCAACTGCTTATTGGTTATCTCTTCTCATTGAGTTTGAAGACGGAGAAGGAGACATTGGCTCTATGCATATCCGTCAAGTATGTATATTCCTTTCACTTATATCACTCTTTCTTTCCCTCATTAGTTTCTTCTTCTTCTTCTTCTTCTTCCCTTTGGTGGTAACTCACAAAATTCTTTACTTTTGATTCGTCGTTGAGTGCAGGCGGGGTCAAAGGAGTGGATTGCGATGAAGCACATATGGGGAGCAAACTGGTGCATCGTCGGAGGACCACTCAAGGGACCACTCTCCGTCAAGCTCACCACTTTGTCCAACAATAAAACGCTCTCCGCCACCGACGTCATCCCCCAAAAATGGGTTCCCAAAGCTACTTACACCTCCCGCCTCAACTTCTCCCCTGTCCTCTAACTAAACTAAAGTTCCCCCATTTCTCTCTTTCCTCATTTTTTTGTTTGTTGGGAGAGAGAAACAGAGAGGACACCGAGTGAGTGAGTGAGTGAGGATGGCAAACAGAATCCAACGACTCTCCTCCCTATTCCCTCAGGGGTCTTTTTTTCTTCTTCTTTGGAGTTGTGTGTGTGTCGGTGAGCGTAGCCATGAGAGCTTGATTGTGTGACTACTTACTACAGTACTTACTACTTACTAGTGTTGGATAAATACTCTCTATGTAGTCCTGTTTTCTTATTACCTTCCAAAACTTGTAAAAGGCGATGGGAGTAAGATGCATCTTTAATGTGGTTTGTGGGACATTATTATATAATAAAATATGTATAATAATAGTTACAAAATGCACAATCTCATTGCTTTCTCTCCCAACTTAAGGACTCAATGTAATAAAATTCAAATGTGTCAGCTTCTCTTCCGAGGGGGAAGCATTCATTCTTTAACATGCTCGTACATACCTTAGAGTGTCTGGAAAGAGACGAAACAACTAGACCTTACCACCACGTGCATCCACGCCATTATTTTCCTCACACTCGGGTCAACTACGAAAATAATGTAAAGATGGTTCACATGGCACACAATCACGTCACTCTCACCACCCAGACTATTGACAGACAACACATGCCCACATCACATCATATGGTACAAATCATATATGATTCATCCAACAATCTGTAACTGCGATTCTCAAGTCATATAAATGTAATACGTGGAAGCAAAAAATACGTGAACATCATCCCAGACAATATCCTCATCACCAAAAAATAATGGTAATTAAAAAAAATGGAAAAGCAGAACAAAGGACTAAGATTCTCTCTCTCCAGAAGAGTAAATGGTGTGCCATAGAAAGCCTCCCAATCGAAGCTTCTATGTGCACATGTTTGACCTCTTCTTATTTTTCCCCGCATGCAGCTACTGTGACTTCAATACCAATCTATCCCCCACCCCCAACAGTAATGCTAACACACCCTTCACCTTCACTCTGCCTTTGCTCCCTCAGCCTCAGGCACAGGTTTCTCCCCCTCTCCCGAGGCAGCAGCAGCCTCGGGTTTCGCTGTTTCAGCACTTGCGTCTTTGGCAGGGGAAGCAGGTTTTTCCTCTGCCGCCTTTGTCTCCGCCGCAGGTTTTCCATCTTTGATGTCCTTGGCGTCTTTCCCAGCTTTTGCATCTTTGCCTTCTTTGGCACCTTTGGCATCCTTCCCATCTTTGGCATCTTTGGCGGGCGGCGGAGGAGGCATCATGTGGGGTGGTGGATTTGTCTTGAGCTTCAAGAAAATCTGCCTCATTCTCCCCAGATCAGTCGGCTTCCCAGGTTTAGGACCCTGGATAACCATCACAGACGGTTTCTTGTCTGGATCCTTCTTCCCTCTCTTCTTCTCAATGTTGGGAACCTCGCGTGGGATCAGCTCCGCAATTGCTTTCCAGTAATGCTTGTCGACTTCTTTGTGGAACTTCTCTTGGTTCACCCAATATAGCTGCAAGAGAGGCAACGTTGACACAAGTTTCGAAAAAAAATCTGACACAAATTGAAGGTGATTGCGAATTGAAAGGGTGCGTACCTTCTCCCTTTCGCGGTTATCAGCCTTGTTGGTCTCGATGTTCTTCTCCCTCTTCTCATAGAAGGCCTTCTTGTATTCTTCAGCTTCAGCTATGATCTGATTCCGCATCTCCTTCTCTTTCTTTTCCTTCTCCTCAAGATGAATGGCATTTTGACTGGACAACGGGTGCAAAAAGATGAGTTGAATGTTGAACAAGAAAAGGCGTGGTGGTTTAGACAAAACTCGGGTTCTTTCTTAATCAGTTAATTGTAATCGAGCAAACTGCGATCCACTTCAATTTTTCCACAGATACACATTAATTACTTGCACTAAATGAGGAAACAATGACAATTTTTCGAGCGCAAAAAAGGATTCAAAGTCTAGAACTTTGCAAAGAATCTAGGATTTATTTATCTACCAAAGGCAGAAGCAGAGAGATCTAAGTAGCCCTAATTCGATAACAGAGAATTGGACGAAGGTGGAGAATAGAAGACTGACCGGCGCCACTCACGGCGTTGGAAGCCCTCCTCCCGCATCTCGTTTGGATCTGGAAGCACCGGTCCATCGGAGGCGAAGGTCGCGTCGCCACTTCCGTTGGCATCGTTGGCGGAAGACTCGAAAGGCGAGGAGAAGTCATGGTTGGGGGAGGAGGCGGCAAATCCGTAGCCGTTTGGGGAGGCGGGATTTTCAGATCCATAAGCTCCGTCACCGTTGAAGGAGGAGAAGCCACCGGATGGAGCTTGAGTCGGGGCTGGCGGGGCCTCCGAGAAACTGTCGTAGCTCATGAATGAATCGTCCTGCTCAGACGGAGAATGGGTCTGCGCCGGGAAGTCTCCTTCATCGAAAGAGGCCATGGTAAACGGAGATTTTGCTTCTTCTTCGAGATCACAGACAGATTCTCTCTCGTCTTCACTTATGTATATGATCGCATTCACAAGACAAAAAGGAGGAGAAGAAGCTTTGCCCTAAAACGTCGTCGTCCCAAGTTTGGCGTAGATCTGATGATCGTACCTTTTTTCTTCTTCTTATTTTTGCATTAGAAAAGGGACACGTTGACCAAAACGTGTAACCAACTCACCGAACCGATCGTCTTAAACGACTTCGTTTTGTCTGTGTCCTTCTAGAAACGCAAAGCACATCATCTTTTCTAGTTTCTACGGCGATTTGATTATTTTGAGCCCACGCAAAAGAAACGACGAAGATGGCGGATCGGTTCTTCGACAATGTGATGCCCGACTCTGTGAGGGAGACGGAAAGTGAAGCGGGAGGAGATTCGCTCCTGAGTCTTCTTGCTACGCCCTACTCGTCTCTCTCGCAGCAGCTCAAACGCTCCGCCTTGGATCTTAAAGAAACCGTACATGCCCAAAATCTCCTTTTCGATATTTATTTTCTTAAGAAAGGCCTCGCGAGAAAGAAAGTGTGTTTTTTTCTTCTTCTTCTGATTACTTAGCTTCCATTGGGTTTGCTTTGTTGGAATTTGTCTCTCAGGTAGTGATGGAGACTTGGGGTTTCAGTGGGCAGCTTGTTCAGGACTTCACTCTTTACTCGGGAAGCCTTGGAGCTGCGTTTTTACTCTTTAGAGCTTATCAGGTCACTGGCAACGCCAACGACCTTTCCCTCTGCTTGCAAATCGTCAAAGCTTGTGATGCTGCTTCTGCCTCCTCTGGGTACCCCCTCTTTCTTCTTCTTCTTCTTCTTCTTCTCTTTTCGCTCTTTGCGTTGTTGTTGAGAGTATGAGAATGTTTTGTAGAAATGTCACTTTTATCTGTGGCCGAGCCGGCGTTTGTGGTCTCGGCGCTGCTGCAGCCAAGCGTTCTGGTGAGCCGGAGTTGCTCAATTACTACTTGACACAGTTCCGTCAGGTTTGCTTCTCCGCTTTCTTCTTGGTCCTTTGTTTTTCTTAATCTATGTGATTGAATCGAGCTTTCTTTAACAGATTAGACTATCTGGCGATATTCCTAACGAGCTGTTATACGGAAGAGTTGGTTATCTATGGGCTTGTCTGTTCGTGAACAAATATGTTGGTGCAGAAACTCTGTCTTCAACTACCATTGTAAGCCAAATTCTTAGGATGATAGAGCTATTGATGAGTCGCCTTTTATCGCTATAATATAGTTTCTTAATGACAAAGACTCAGTGTGCAGCGCCAAGTTACTCAGGAGATTATCAAGGAAGGTAGATCAATGGCTAAGAATGGAAGCTCGCCGCTTATGTTTGAATGGTATGGCGAGAGGTACTGGGGTGCAGCACATGGGCTTGCTGGTATTATGCATGTATTGATGGATGTTCAGCTGAAGCCAGACGAGGCAGAGGATGTGAAGGGAACCCTTAGGTATATGATCAAGAATCGGTTTCCAAGTGGAAATTACCCTGCTAGTGGAGAGGATAGGAGAAGAGATCTTCTTGTGCACTGGTGTCATGGAGCTCCTGGGATTGCCCTCACGCTTGTGAAGGCGGCCGAGGTGATGATGCCTTTTTAGTCAGAGTTTTTTTCTTTATTGCTTTCTAGACATGATTGAAAGAGTTGATCTCTGGTAAACGAAAACAAAACACAGGTCTTTGGGGACAGAGAGTTTCTGGAAGCGGGTGCAGCTGCAGCAGAGGTGGTTTGGAATCGTGGATTGCTCAAGCGGGTGGGGATCTGTCATGGAGTAAGTGGGAATGCGTATGTTTTTCTCTCGCTTTACAGAGCTACGGGAAGGAGCGAGTATCTGCACCGTGCAAAAGCCTTTGCTTGCTTCCTGCTTGATAGAGGCCACAAGCTACTCTCAAAAGGAGAAATGCACGGAGGTGATAGTCCTTATTCCTTGTTTGAAGGCGTTGGAGGGATGGCCTATCTGTTCCTTGACATGGTCGACCCGTCTGAGGCCAGGTTCCCAGGTTACGAGCTTTAAATTTTTCGATCGATAACATGTCCATATCTTTGTTCTTGGAATCCTTCTCTTCTAGTAACAGAGTAGACAGAAGGGTAGAGCGATTGTGTTTTGTAGTAAAAAGCAAAATGTTATTGTTGTTGTTGTTGTTGTTGTTATGGTTTGTTTTGTTTGGTGGTGAATCATTATGTCTCTGGAAACTCGTTTTAAGTAAATGAATGTTAGAGTGAGAGTTTGAAACATGAAATGACCACAAAGGTTCTGTATTGTCTCTGAGTATTACAAGGTTTTTTCTTGAAACAAGGGGGAAAAAACAGAGCATTTGTCTTTCTGTAATATGCATGGGTCTGTACACCATCAAACGCACTTGCAAAATCTTACTTTCATTGGATCTAAAACAAAACAGAACACAAGTAGAATATATTTTCTCTTTCGCCTCTTCTGCTTTAACCTGTCCAGTTCTGCCCTCAAATGTCAAAACTCTTGATCCTTGCGCACAAGACGCTCAGCATCTCCAAGCTCGACTTCACCGCCTTTCCGTTCCAGCCCACCTTGAAACATCAACTCTATTTGCTCCAGCGACTTCCCACTTGTCTCCGGGACTAGCATGTACACAAAGATAACAGAGAGCGCAGACACAAGGGAGAAGACAAAGAAGGTTCCTCCGACAGTGATGGCGCGTGACACAGAAAGGAAAGACATGGCCACCAGACCGCTGCAGACCCTGTTACCGACCGCTCCAAGCGCTGATGCCTGCGCTCTAAGCCGTAATGGGAAGATCTCTGACGTCAAGACCCAGCAGACAGGTCCCATCCCAATAGAGAAGAAGGCAACGTTCCCACAAACAAAGAGAAGCGACAACGTTATGCCAAGCGTTCCTTGGCCGAGAAAGGAGAGAGTGAAGCTAAGACTAAAGAGACACAGAGTCATTCCGATTGTGCTCACATAAAGCAGCGGTTTCCGTCCAACACTATCGATCAGGAAGGTGGCGAAGAGTATGAACACCGTTTTTGTGATCCCAACAGCAACTGTCGCAGCGAGTAGCTTGGTCTCGTCTTGTATACCGGCCTCTTTCAGGATCTCAGGGCTATAGTAGACGGTGGCGTCGATCCCTGTGATCTGCTGGAAACATTGGATCCCAAATCCAACGATGAGCATTTTCCGTACAGCAGGAGATGGGCTAAGAAGCTCACGCCACACGGGTCTTTCCTCGCTGCCTTCGGTCTGAGCAGCCGCGAGCTGTATCTCGGCGAGTCGCTCTTCCACTTCGTCATCTCGCTCGTTCGTTTTTATGAGGACCTCCCGTGCTCTGTCGACTTGGCCTTTCATCACCAGCCACCTCGGAGACTCGGGAATCACGCACAGCGCAAATCCAATGAAGACTGAAGGAAGAATCCCGACGGCGAGCATGATCCTCCAGCTGATGTGCACGGAGAGCCCCGAGAAGGCGTAGTTGGAGACGTAGCCGAGCAAGATCCCTAGGTTTATGAAGATCTCAGGGAACGAAGTGAAGAAGCCTCTGGCCACGGTAGGGGATATCTCGGCGATGTAGACGGGAGCAATCATGACGCCGAGTCCGATACCGATACCGGCCAAAGTTCTTCCGATCATGAGAACCTCGAAGGAAGAAGCAACGGCCATGACGGCAGCGCCGGTCTGGAAGACGAGAGCAGCCAAGGCCATGGTCCATTTCCTGCCGATGGAGTCGGAAGTTCTGCCGCCGGCTAAGCTGCCAAAGAGAGAGATGATGCTGAGGCTGCCGATGAGGACTTCGGTCTGGACTTCGGTGATTTTGAGATCCTGCTGTATGAACAACACCGCACCGCTCATTACCCCAACATCTGGACAATACCAAAACAGAGGAACACCTTTTTGTAAGCCAACACATAAAGTTATCATTTTTATGAATGGTTATACGGACACTAACCGTAACCGAGAAGAACATTGTTCAAGGATGCAAAAAAGGCGCAGGCCATAACATATCTTCTGGTTCTGCTGTTTCTGGTCTCTCCCTCGTCGTCGTCCATTCTCTGATACTTATTCCTCTTATCTCCGACGGAGACCGCCGGAAACCCCGAGCGACCGCCATGTTCAACCTCCGACAGCTTCATTTCCCTCCGGCGGAAAATACAGCAGACCAGGTTGCCTGGCGGTTCGGAAAGAGAGAATTCAGACAAACGACTTGGGAAGAAAGCCGTCGATCTCGGAAGATAACCAGATCTGAGCCGGAGACTAAAATATCATCTCATCTGCTTTGTGTTTTGACCAAATTTGGTGAATTTTCAAATACACAACTTGACCCAAAGGCTAAAGGTAAAGACCAAGTCATTCTTTTGTTTACTGTTTACATGTTAAAACTACGTTTCCACGAATTAGATATGATATTTTTTTTTTTTTTATAAGCAAAAGAAAGAAACGTTAAAAAGGAAAAAAGATAGAATAAAAAGGTATATGAAAGATAGAATGGAGCTTTCAAGATAATGTTTTATTTTTAGTAACTTCCACTGTCAGCTACCTATGAATGAGATCTGTCGGTGGTTCTTCCAAGCTCGTTGGAACTAGCTAGAAATCTCTCTTCAAAATGCCCAATCCTTCATTATAGCGTCACTCACATTTTTCTTATAATTTTCGTATGCAGAGGCTGCTTATCTTGGGAACCTTTATAATTCACAATTTCACATTAGACACGACACGAGCTATTAAGGACGATGGACGCACACCAATCAAATTCAGGAACCCCAAGTATCTCTCCATGCTCAACCATCTCAGGTTTTACATCCCCAAGAAGGTCGTCTTTCTTGATAATGACCTTGTCGTACACAAGGAACTTTCCGCTCTCTTTTCAATCGATTTGAACAGAAACGTCAAACGGGGCCGATGAGACATGCATGGAGACGTTCCACCGCTACTACAACAAGTACTTGAACTACTCCCACCCTCTCATCCGCTCCCACTTTGATCCAGATGCCTGCGGGTGGGCCTTTGGGATGAACGTCTTTGACTTAGTTGTGTGGAGGTAGAGAAATGTGACCGGAATATACAACTACTGGCAACAAAAGAACGTCGACCGGACCTTGTGGAAACTTGGGACACTGCCTCCGGGGCTTCTCAACTAGAGGCATCGTGGCATGTCCTGGGATTGGGATACACCAATGTTGATGCTCGTGTGATAGACAAGAGAGCTGTTCTTCACTTCAATGGCAACTTAAAGCCGTGGTTGAAGATCGGCTTAGACAAGTACAAACCCTTGTGGGAGAAATACGTTGATTATGCAACAATGCAATTTTCATTGATATCTTAGAGTTCATCTAGGGTTCCTTCCTCTTTTAGGCAGCCATATCTTCCACATTTGGTTACAGAGACACGTGTTTTGTGTGCTCAAACACCAATCACTTACTGTATGTTGTGAATGTGATATTCAAATTCAATGAAGGATCAGCTTTTCTCTGCTTGTATACAATATATCTTTACGAAAAAGACAACAAAAAGAATTCTTTCCCGTATCAGCTTAAGTTTAACTGAATACCAATAGTCCCTATAATATCGGCGACCAGAGTGGGAACTAATTCATGACTCATCTATCGAGCCGCGACTTTCAAAAGTTTGTTTCTCCTTTTTGAAAGTTAAAAAGATTCTCTGTATCTTCTAATAAGATTTACAAGCTTCCTTCTCTCTCTCTCTCTTTCTCTCAGGAAGCTTTTGAGTAACAAATGAACACTTGTGAGCATGAACAGGTTTCCCTTCAGCAATTCAAAACAAGAAGAGGAAAGTCCCGCGAGGTTAGTTCACGTTTTCTCTCTCCGTCTTCATCTTCTTCTCCTAACCGCAGAAACTCCACTTCAAATTCATCTACCAAGAGAGTTGATCAGAACAACACCGGTCTGAAAAAGCATGATCGGATGTCAGATAGCACACGTGTTTGTTTCGGGTTCCCAGATCAAAGCACGTCTAGTGAAACCAATGGCCCTGAGGTTGACACAAAAGAAAATCGTACGCCTTCATTCCGGATTGATGATGAGGATAATGTCATACTTCCTGGCAGATTTTCCGTCGACGAATGTGCATTGTACAGATCATCATCAAGGAGAAACTCCTGCTCTCTACTATATGAGTCCTATAACGATGAATCAGATTCGGAGTTGAGCGATGTGTCCTTTGCTTCAACTCTTACCACAAATCGTTCATCCCGGAGCCATAAACCTGGTATCGAGGTCTCTTCTAAATATCTGCATGATTTGAGAGAAGGACCGAGAAAAGGGTCATCACAAGGCAACATCAATATGACAAAACCAAGGTCACAAGAAGGTTCCCTGAAAGCTAACAGCTTTAGGGGTATTGAGAGTGTAATGAGGAGGAGTAATCCAGTGGCCAGGTATGGCAGTTCGATGTCTCAGTGGGCGCTGTCACCAGGAAGATCATTGGAAACTCATCAGACCGTGACAATTCCAAGTTCAAACCTCAAGCCTCCAAAAGGCAAAGGCGTCGGCAAACTATTGAACCTTGGTTTCGATTTCTTCAGGAGCAAGAAGAAGTCTTCTCCCTTCTCTTCACCATTAAAGCCAAAGACAGGTGACGAAGAGGCTGCTCATCAGCTGAAGCTTATGAACAATCGGTTGGTTCAGTGGAGGTTTGTCAATGCTAGAGCCTCTGCTGCAAACAATAATGTAGCCTCCCGAGAAAAGGTAATGAATTTCAACTCTCTGAAAATACAGTCATCATCACCTCTACTCATGCTTGTCTGGATGAAGAGAGAGCAGATCTCGATTATGAATGCTTTAATGAAACCTTTGCAGAAACAAGTACTCTGTGCGTGGGATAACCTTAATAAGTTAAAACATTTGGTTCTGCAAGAGAGAATTAGACTGCAGAAGAAAAACTTGGAGATGAAACTGGCTCATGTGCTTCTTTCTCAAGTACGTGGCAGGTCCAAACCCATTTATTAGTTCGGTAGTCCCAAACCGCAGGGAATGTCTTGCTGTCCTCTTTGACGAAAGTCTAAATCGGATTGATACGAAACAAAACTGAAACAGGTTAAGCATCTTGAAGCTTGGGAGGAGATGGAAAGAGAACATTTTTCATCTATGTCCATGACCAGACAAGCCCTGCATTCTGTTCTTTCCAGGGTTCCCCTAAGGGAAGGTGCAAAGGTAAATCAGATGATGCTCATCACTTAAACTATCTTGTGTCTCTCTTGATTTGCCAATAACTCGTGAGGTTTTCAGGTGAACATAGAATCGGCTGTCACTACATTTCAGAAAGTGGAAGCAGTCTCTGATGCTATCATTTCAACTGTGAATAGTTTTTCTGCCACGGTAGGTTATTTGGACTCTGAGGACACAAAAAGTGACATGGTAACTGAATCAAAGTAAGTGGGTTAGTAACTTAAGATCTTCCATTGGCAGATAGAGGATATGGTTCCACTTGCCTCTCAACTTGCTGAAGTGACGGGGCAAGAGAAGCTGATGCTGGAGCAGTGCCATGATCTTTTGAGACTGATATCTGAGTTAGAGGTACAAATATTTGTGTGTGCACGAACGTCAGTCAGAGCTGATATTTTTTTCTTTCTGATTTTAGTTTTGGATGTATGCAGATGCAGGAGAGGAGCTTGAAGTGCTGCCTTGTGATTCAACACAGACAGAAATCGAATACAAAACTTGTTCAAGAGTAGGGGATTTTTTGTATCAAAAGTTAGTTAGTATTTGAAGAGCATAATAAAGGTCCAAACAGAAAATGGGTTTTGACAAAAAAGAGCAAGAGTTGTACTTGTTGTTCCAGATTAATTTAGTTTGATGCCATTTAAATGAATGAATTCGCGTCTAGCTTATTGTTATATATACATGGTAGGTACAAAGAGTTTTTCACTGAAACAAATCAAATGACTGACTCTACCAAGCAGCAAGAAAAAAAGAGAACGAGGACACCGTTTAATGGTGGAAGCCTCTGGCGGAGAAGGAGGTTTCCAGTCTTTCCCAAACGCATTAGTACGACACCGTTTTTTGGATACCAAAAATGACGAATCTTATAAAATGGCCCTCTGTCACTCGATCTCTCTGAAGGAAACCTCCTGAAACTCGCGAAGCCTCTCAGATCCTCGAAAACCCTAAATCACAAGTGGAGATAAATCGATGGCGTCCTTCGCTCGCCGAGCCATGAGCCTAGCTCAGATTCCATCTGCACGTGTGCCAGCCTCTGTTTGTCAGCGCCGTGGACTCGCCGGCGCCGCTGGTACTGTCTTCGACATTTCCGTAGTAGATCTAATGATTGTATTTTTAGGGTTCGTCGCCATATAAATTGACCGTATTCTCACGAATTCCTGTTGAATAAAGGAGAATTCGTGTCGAAATCCATTTTGATTGCGTTTGTTTTTCGTTGGATTGCAGATCACCATGGATCTAGCAAGGTTGACTTCTGGAAACAGCCGACGAACCCAGGAAACTGGAAAGAGGAGCATGTACGTTTCGTATCACATCTCTGTGTTTTGTCTGTAGATGCCTTCCTTGTCTGACCAAAACCAATGTGCAGTTTGTGCTTATTTCGCTCTCTGGGTGGGGCGTGATTTTCTACAGTGGATACAAGCTCTTCACCGGCGGGAAAGGAGAGGTAAATTGCTTTCTCTTCTTCCTCCTTTGCCCTCTCTCTTCCTCTCCCCCTCACATTGCTCTCATCTTTGCAGAAGCCTGTCGAGTCTACCCAATGAATTTCAACCTCTCCTTCTCCTCCTGCACTGTGAAGACTCGTCTTCCATCAAAGCCTGCTATTACTACTTCTGACAATCTTTGTTTCTTTTCTTCCTAAATAATATCCATCAATCACTTTTGAGGTCCCAAATGGATGATTCTTGCCGCTTCTCTGTTTCTATGCTTTCAATATTTAGCATTGTCATATGCTTTGGATCGTTCTACTTTGACATTTTGTTTGCTCACAAGTAGAGATTATTATCGCTTCCTACTTCTCTTGGACTGGTACGAATGAATCTAGTTAGTCTCGGCTCTGCTAATGCTCTTAACGTTCACACCTGCTAGTTTTGTCTTCTATCTCTGGCCTTGTGTGGATTTAGTAAAGGTTAAAGGTTGAGATTAGATTAAAGGGATCATCTTCTCCTAGTGGTGTTAAGCTTGCTTTTCAAGCACAAGTCTTTTCACTTGTTTGTGAATCTCTACACGGGTCCCCTCATAACAAGCCATTAATTAAAGGATAATCTAGCAGAATTACAAAAGGTTTTGCAGAAGAATTTAAGTACAAGTTAGAGAAATCATGTCAAATGGGTTGGGCGTTGGTGGTGAAGTCTAGGCAAGTCTGGCAGTTACAATCAGCGAAACGGCAGAGGTTGCAGCCGAAGCAGACGCAGGAAGTGCAGCCTTTGCAAGACGGAGAACGACTGCATCCTCTGTAGACTTTCCTGCTCGCTCTTTCTTCCTCCTCGTCACATGTTATCCTGCACGAGCATCACTCCGCATAATCATTCTCTCTTCTTAATTATACATACACCATATCATATCAAGTAGAAACAAGAAACACTCACTTGTGGTATGGATGGTCGCAACACTTCCAGTTGGGCTCAGCCAAGGCATCATGGTGCTTCCGGCACTCCCCTCTGCTCCTCAACCTGAACCTCCTATCTTTCCCGCAACTGCTGCACCCAACAAACTCATCCCGGTGAATGACTTTGGATCCGGTGGAGGAGTTCTTCAATGCCTGGTTGTAGTATCTGAGCAGCACTGTCTTTGAAAGCGGGACCTTGTCTCCCTCAATGAACACCCACACGTTGTTCCTCCAGTTTCTAGAGGTTTCTCTCTCAGAGTGCTTCTCAAAGGCCGCAGGCGATAACTTGTCTACGATCATAGAATCAAATCACTTTAATTTGGGAAAGAAAGTTGAACATGCGAACTGAAGATACGGTATAACAGAAACTAATGGGCAATATATGGCAGATTATCCCTGCCTTTTAAGACTGCATATATTGCATTATCTCAAGAAGCAAAACACAAAGGCAGATGAAAGCAGGCCCTAGTTCACCGAGGCCAAACAAGAGATGGAAGTTGATGATCTTTAAACCAAAAGAAAAACAAAGTTCAACGCATCAACCCTGCAACTATCATGGATTATGTTTTATATACGTGAAGCAGACACAAAACAATGACATGTTAGAGAAAACGAGGGGAGGATCTCACGCATTCACATGTAACATGCATTGATGTGAAAACCCACTTAGCTAAAAGCATCAAAAGAAAGAGACCTTCGTGGCAAGCGGGAGTGCATTGGCAGGTGATTTGGAGGTCTCCATCGGAGAGAACCCTAAGCCTCGCAATGGCGTCTCCGTAACGGTGGCTGGTGCAGCCACACATGACCTCCACGTAATCATCTCCCACAATGACCCCACTTATCTCCTGCAGCTCCTCCTCGCTGAACAATGTCCTCTTCGACCCGCATTCTCTCTCCATCTCCTGTCTCCGATCTCCTACTAAAGTCGAGTTAAGAAGAATGATGATAACACACTTATATAGGAGTTTAGAGCCCTAAATCCCAAGGGACAGCAAGGTAATTCGACATACTGAGTAGAAGAGAATAAACATATAACCCTAAAGGAGCTTAGCAGTTAGCAAGGATCTGAAATTTTATCTCCAAAAGGTTACATACAGCTTTTGCCTTTTGGAGTAAAACAAAAAAAGAGAGAGACTTTGAGGTCCTTTTAGGTTTTAGAGGGCTTTGAAAAAAAGAAACTCTCTGTTACAGACAGACACAGATGATGGGATTGTGTTGGCGGATGCGAATTAGGTGGCCAAAGTAAAAACAAGAGAGTCGTGGGGCATGAAAATTGTGAATCTTTTTTATTTATTATTATGTTTATGTTATCTTTCAATTCTTGGATTTAAATAACATATATACATACGTAACGTACATACTTAGATGTCTTGTACTACTCTGTAATCCTATGATTGTCCATGTAATGCAAGTAACTTGTTGACTGAAGAACAGAGGAGTATTATTATACAGGCTGTTTTCTAAACCCATAGTTTATATTATAATTAAATGCTTTTAGTTTCACCCATAGAAACAGAAATAGTAAGTTATTACCTTTCTCTTTTCTTCTCTTCCTTCTTTCCCTCTTTCTTTCTGACTTTTGTCTTCTCTAAGGTATCCTCGATTTACCATCTATGTAAAATGTTAATTAAAATTGCCTTTTCTTCTTCTTTCAGTTTGGCATAGATGACAGTTACATCTGTGTCCCTAGCTCCAATGTGCCCATCTTTATGCAATATACATGTGTCTATTTAATGCTCAAGATTTCTATTGCTGAATACGAGGAACAAGTGGACTTATAAGAAACAAAGTTTCTGGACTAATAAGTATCTCATCCAACGCTTTTAGACCTCTTTCTTCTTCGAATGTTTTCATGAACCTAGGTTTAGCCTGGCTTAATATTGGCATATCCATATTTGATGATTTCCAATGTCAATGAAAGTTGTTGCACTGTTGAATTTTACAGCTGGCCCAACTTTAATTGTCTTTGTCAATGTCATCAATCATGTATGTAGGCATGTTATGCTAACAACATAAGTTGGATTATGTAATGCGAATTATTCTTGCAAGGCCAACAAAAAAACAAAAACAAAAGAATTCAAGTCAATAACGAGCCGCACCAAACTCCACCTCATCCACGTTTTTTCTTTTATAGACCTTTGACCCTCCACTTTCATCTACGACTCAGTAATTTTTCAAAAGAGGTTTAGATACTTTTAACAAATCGTATAATAATGATACAGACCATGACTTATAGATATGGATTTGAGGGAAAACTACTACTACGTCTAACCATTAATTGATGAATTGCATGCATTGCCAATTTGCCATAACCATGAGAAGTAGAAACACAAAATGCAAGAGATCAGCTTTAAGAACTAAAGCAAAAGGTTAAGCATCCATCGGACAAAACACTAATGATGGGATTTGATCCTCTGGTCTCCGCTAATCTCAGTTTATTCTCATCATAATAGAGATACAATGAAAACACTAAGGGCAAAAATAAAATGAAGATGATGATGATGATGGATGTCGGGAATGACAACATGATATTGTTTTTTGACTTTTAAAATCTCTTAATTCTGAATAAAAAAGATTTATGAATTGGTGAGCAAGTCGTCATATCTTTGAGTGATCTGGTCGGCTGTATAGTCCGTATAATAGCCTTTTCCCACAAGCAGACCTTCCTCTCTGCCAAGCCTCTCGATCAGTCCTTGAACTTCATCTCCTCCGACTTGGCTTGGATTCAACAAGTTACAGGCGACCTCTATGACGCCTTCCCCGTGCACCAGAGCCATTGTCTGCACCCAAGGCAAGCCCCCTCCTCTCTCGCTCGCCTTCCTCGCCATTCTCCTCACTGCCTTGAGATCGGTTGACATGACTGGCACGTTGTAGTTGCTGACCCACCCGCAGGCCCCAACCGCTACAACCCCTTTGGCTTTGCTCACCTCTTGTGGCCCTGCGTCTGGCTTCACCGGGACCACCTCCAGCTCCAAACCACCTGCCCATTCATGTCCCTCCTTGTTGGCCTTGAAGTACCCCAGCTTCCTTCTTATGGAATCCAGCGTGCACTGCTCCTTTTGTGCTGCTCCATAAAGATAGGTAGGAACTGCACAAAGGTTTTTCCACACATGATCGCAAAAGCCCTGCTGCTCTGAACTGAGGTCCTCTATGAAGCAAGCGGACTAACCTCTGAGAATGGAGCCGATATCCATTGCCAAGGAAGAGGCGACGGCAGAGACTTGGTCAAGGGAGGTTTGAGACAAAGGGTGAAAGCATATGTGGTCGACGACGCCAAGGCGGGGATGGGATCCAGAATGCAAGTCGAGGTCGATTGTGGCGAGAGCAGTCTTGACCATTGCAAAGACGGCCTTGTACAGGGGAGAAGAGGATGATGAGACGAGAGTGTAACCAACCCTGCCGTAAGCAGCGTCTACAAACTTGTTGACGATTGCAGCTGGTGGAAAAGGCTTTACAGCTCTCTCAATGGCTTCAAGGGCCGACTTATTCCGAGCTTCAGATATGTAAACCTTGCAACAAGCAAGCATTTCCCTCCTCAGCATCTCCTCCTATACAAAGAAATAAATTTGCGTTTTGTTACTAGTAGATATTGGGAGGCTAAAAGAAGGAAATAAAGAAGCAGTGGCGTTATTATTATTATCCACACCACATATAGATGTGTGGCCAGCATTGAGACAGGTCCAGGAAAAAGGACAAACCAATAAAAAAGGCAAAGCTAATATCTTCAAATACATACAAAGAGAGTCTTCTTGTTAGAAGTCGAGATTGGAGGAGGGGTTGGGGTATCCCTTGTACACCAACTGTTTCTTGGATATGCCGAGAGATGCGCAAATGATGTTGAACTTGACCCTGAGATCATCCTTGATCTCGTCCTTGGCCTCGTCCTCGGGATCCAAGAGCGGGAACTTGTCGAGCAGGGCTTGGAAATCGTGGAGATGCTTGTGGAGCTGAGGAGACAAGGCAGGACGGAGAGCAGGAGAGTTCCAGAGGGAAGAGCAGCCCTTGTAGAAACCCAGAAGCTCGCCTGTCTCGAACCCAAGTCTCAGGCCCACATGACGAGCGTCTTCTCGACCCGACACGAGGCCCGCTTCGTAACCCTCGTCGAAGCCTTCTTTTACTTGTATATCCTCTAGCCGCACTATGCAATCCAAGAAATCCTCCGAATTCATCACCCCAATTGAAACAAACAATCCTATTTGATTTCGCAAATCAAAAAGGGAGAAACCAAACGAACAAAAAGTGATAGATAGATCGGAGCGAAGGTGCGAGTTGTAAACATGTACTGCTTTCAGATTTAATTTAGGGTAAAGAAGGGACGATGGAGAGCTTTAGGGCTGATTGATCTTTTGTGTCAGAAAATGAGAGGCCCAACATAATTGGGCCCTCCTAATTTGAGAGAGAGAGAAGATGAGCGAGCGAGCATTGAATGGTGGTGAAAGCTGTTAAACAAGTGGAAGCAAGTGGGGGTGGTGAGATTTGATTATTCATTCCTTCATGTGTCATGTTAACTCTTTTCACCAAACTACTTGAGTTCGGGGTAAGCTAAAGGAGAATGCATCTAAAAAAATTCATAGGATTATTAGTCAGAAAAGTGCTGAATAACAGACAAATAGGGGTCTCGCTACATACAATGGCAAGTAGCTTGATTCATTCAAACAAACAAATATGAATTAAGAAACATGATGATGAAATAGAGGCTGGTTGGTTCATCAGTCATCAGTGGTAAGATTTGAGCACGGCTCCGCAGAAGTGACAGACGATGGCCTTCCAAGCTTTGCGGTAAAAGGGGACCCCACAGAATCTTGTGGAGGTTCTCATGTCCGCCACCACTGCTCCTCCTCCGCACCTCGAGCACAAACCGGCCGCCGGCTTCCTCCCCCGGACTTGCTTCCTCTGGTCTACAAGGAAACAGAAGATGGCCATATCTTCTTTACTACAGATGAATGTTTTCGTGTTAAGACTTGTTCAGGTCTTCAGTGTCTTAAATAGAGCCTTTTTGGGAGTTCACTCAACCATTTGGATCGCCCGCCGCGTGTCACGTACAAATACAGTTGGCTCGCTGACTTCCCTTCCTCTCGTTGACTTTTGCAATGGTTAAATTCACATTATACCGTATTTTTATAATCGACACTTCATCTTCTTACCACACTCTCAACTGCCTCCCTATTTAATACTACACCAGAGCCTGAGAAATCCCATCTCCCCCATTAACTATAGCCATTGACTTTTCTCATTTCCGCATTATTATTTTGCTACAAAATGATACTATGATAACACCCACCAATGACCAAACCCATTGCCTTGAACAAACTACCCGAGTCTTGTAAGGTTACTCGAGGGATGTATACAAACTCTGCGTATTTATGATTTCAGAATTTGGGGCTTCTCTCAAAGATGATGGTTAAAAACAAAATATCAAGTAACAAGTTTGAGTTACATTTAGTTAAATGAAATAAAAGAAGAAGAAAGAGAATCTGTTTGTATGTTATCTTCGGGGTTAAGACTCAAGGGTAAGGGTGTGCTTGTGGTGGTCAGAGAGCCGCCATCATTGCTCGTCTGGTTGCCTCCTGCTTCATCTCTGCTGCTTTACCGCTCCCCCTGAAGTACATGTACACTTGCTGTTCCCACACACAAACGCATAACAACTTTACTTCTCCTTGTTTCGTTATCTTTTACTTGACTCGTCTAGAAAAACCAAATCTAATGAATTAGGAGAGAGGGAGGGAACCTGAATAACCCAGATGCTCACGAGCGACTCCAGGCAGAAGAACCCAAACCCAATGAAGTAGAATATCTGCCAGCCAACTCGAAAAAGTTATCCACCACATGAGTTTAAAGATATTGGCTATCTAATGGTTTCAACTTACCCCAACCAAGATATTCCCGCTCAACACGTCAATCGCCGGCAATATTCCCCTGCATAACACAAGAATCATGATTCCACTTCAGCTTACTCTCCTTACTTGTTTCTTTCCTGTGTGTTTAGAAACTAATTAGGCTACTTACGTCAGCGACTTTCCCTTGAAGATGATTGGAGGAGCCACCGCCGCAAATACACAAAACCCTATGTGAAACTGCAATTTTTATTTCAAGCTTGTTTACTCTCTTCCTCCTTTCCATGTGTCAAAACCAACACCAAAAAAATAGATAAAAAACTCACTAAACGGAATGGAAAAACTCACCAGATACGTGAAGAAAAACCACCCAAACTTGAGAGCACTATCAGTCCTGCGCAAAACCAAAATGAACTCGAGTGCAGTATTTTAAAAGAATAATCTTAAGTCAAGTGGCATGGATAGGCCATAATACCTCATGGCACGATAAAGAGGTCGATACCACATAACATATGCTCCAGGAACCCCCGATATGAAATAGATAATAGCTAGAAACCATATCGTCGGACCTACGCCCAAAAGGAAAGGAGTGAGCATGATACAGGCTGAATCTGCTTGGCAACTTTTGGAACTGTTCGAAGACTAACCTTCTCCCTTAATCCAAGCGGTGGTAACTGCCACAATGTTCCATAACAGGGAGACCACAAGACCGAGCAGTGATGTGAACGCAACATATTGGATTCTCTGGAGATGGATGGGTATCTCATTGGAAATGTCATGATGGATGAGAGGGAAAAACGGAGGCCAGTTTTTGTCTTCTAGAACAATGCCGGCTAGGAAAAAGAAGATGAGAGAGCATGAGCAATTTGACATGGAACAAAAAGCGAGGTTTGTGCAAAAGAGAGAATGATACCCTGTGCTATAGCATCTTCTTTCCGCTTGAGTTCCTGAACACGAGAGATATATTAAAGGTGAGAGGATGGATAAATCAGCTTCATTGTATAAAAAAACATGTCTTGTGATCACCTGCTCCCGCCTCTTCAAATCAGCTTCTTTAGCCTCAAGTTCTTTCTCCTTAGCTTTGAGATCCTGCAAGTGGAGAGAGCGTTAGTTGGTGCGAGCCGGAGTATACACTGAGGCATATCAATACCTTTCCGGATTGCAGAGGAATGTCGATTGTGGGAGAAAGGTTTGAGGTTGCAGCTGGAACACTTGCAGGATTCTGAAACGAGAGTGAAGAAGATGATAACTAAGGGCTCAGATTCATATATATCGAATAATATTGGTATGCATAAATCAATCCACGGACTATCATTGTGCGAAAATCGGATCCTGGGTAACATATCAAACATGAGATCTAAGACGCGTCTGTGGAATCAATGTGGAGATAATCAAATTACCGCAAAAGGATTGACCTCGCCGTCGTCAAAGGAAGGAGACTGGTAGCGAGACATTCCAAACACCCTACTCGGCAGATCCAATCTAGGGCGGCGATTGGAAGAGGGAACCAATTACTCGATTTGGTGAAGAAAGGGTTTGATTATTATGCGTTTCCTTTTTACTCTCTTCTCTCCAAAACTCTCTGTGTTTGGCGCGTCACGGAGACTAAGACCGCTCCTCCCATGTCCCGACCCGGTTTACTAAACCAGAAATAACCCAAACAAAGACACAGACTTATCTCATTCTTCTCTGATTGGATTCAGAACCAACTAACCATGAAGCAAGAGAATAATGATATGATGATGATCAATGTGATTATCCGATTAAAAACCAAATTCCCTAAATTCTCTGATATTATTATACCAGGAAAGTAGCTTTAAGTTGAGTACCTATCCCCGTGTTGGGTGTTGCAGATCATACATAATCAGACTAAAAAGGAGGCCAAGGCAGTGATTATCACACACTCTACTATAAATAATACAAACAAGGATTCCATAACCAACAATGTTTTCGATATAATAATACACTGCAAATGATTATCTTCTTCTTGCATTCTAATACTCCCCACGTGACCCCTTTCTCCTATCTTCTCTCTCGATCATGTCCGAGATGTCTTGAACCACTTCTGACATTACTGGCCTGAACTCTGGTTCCGACTGTCACAACACCCATAGATATAATTATATAAAAAACCCCCGGCCCGTGTATACTTTTATATTCTTCTAGTGATGCTTACCTGAACGCAACGCGATATCACGTCAGCAAAATGTGACAGCGACTTGGCCGGATAGTCACCCTGGAGAGATGGGTCGACCATCCTAGCCAACGCATCGATGTCGTGCAGCTGCGGGATTGCCCATCTCACCAGCAACTGCTCTCCTCGATCCCGTTTCCTAGACCAAAGCGTCGTTGTCCTTCATCTTTTTCAGTTTTTTAAAAGCAACAAAATACATGTGCACAAACAAGACTTCATTTCCACTCACTTGTCGTATGACTTGCGCCCTGTCAAGAGTTCTAACATAACTACTCCAAAACTGTAGACATCACATTTCAGCGTATACACCCCATACTCGAACTCCGGAGCTCCATATCCGTACGCCGCTAAGAGTTGACCCGATAACTGATAAACGCACAAAAAACGCTTGGTCAACTGGAGTACATACAAAGCCTTTCAAATCAGATAAGCCTCAAACTAGAATGTCTTTATGCATACCTGACTTACGGCACCTGATGAGATCAGAGGAGCTAAGCCACAGTCTGAGACATGCACCCTCAGATCGTCACCAACCAGAATATTTGCAGACTTGAAGTTTCGGTGGATACTGGGTGAATCGCAGGTCTCATGCAGATACCTTTGCCACATAAAACACACACACACACAAATGCATGATTATTGGGCCTATCTTTTTGTTCAGAGCCACATTCAAAACAATGCGATAGAACCTACTCCAAAGCTTTTGCAGCTTCTAGTGCCATCCTAGCACGGGAATTCCATGATAGTTTTATCTTCAGCCTATCATCAGAATGCAGCAAATCGTGCAGTGTACCGTTCCTGCAATACTCGTAGATCAGAAGCCTCTGACTGTGCTCACAGCAGAAACCCACGAGTTCGACAATGTTGAGATGCCGAATTCTATCTATATGTTTCACTAGCTCCACGAACTTTCCATCTTCTTCATGATAAGAAGACTTGCTATCCAACTTCTTCACAGCCAAGAGCTTTTGGAGGAGGCAAAATAACTCTTTTATCAGTTGCGGAGATTGAAAAAGACACAAAGTCAGGAGAGAAGGAGACTGCAATGCATACCTTTCCACCTGGAAGCTCCGCCCTGTAGACACTTCCAAGCATTCCAGTTCCAATAAGATTTTCCTGGGAAAAGCTATTTGTGTCTTGTTGTAGAGATGCGACCGTAAAATGCTTCACAGATGTTTTAGTGGATGGCTCTTCTAGAGATGCTCTACCTGGTTCCATTGCCGCCTTCGTGATGACCCTTTTGATAGGTGGTGGAAGCGATGAGGGATGCATATCATTGCCACTCATGTCTCTCTCCTGCCTCCATGCTGCTCTTTCACTTCCTACGCTTCTTTCTGGACCACTCTGCAGCTTCGGACCACCTCCTACTCTCTCTTTTGGTTTGGCCTCCTTTTCTTTTGTTTAAAATACCATTGAATTTGAGAAAAAAACAAACATGTGATTCTCTTGAAATCTAAAAAACAAATATATCAAATATGATTATTCACCTTTATTGAATAGATGGGGTGGAGGAAGCATTGGCGCATTGGAGCGAGAACCCTCTCTCCCCTTCCCATATTCACTAGTTAGGTGCGGTTTGGATAGTAGCTCACCCTCTTGCCCCTTTTTGAGACATTTTCTCCCACAAAATAGACATGCCAAGGCCAAAACCGCAAATGAAAAGGCCCCGAGAATGGAAATCCAAACAATCCTTTTACTGGTAAATGAATCTTGTCCCCCTCGAGGAGTTGGCGAGGATGGGTGATCAGAAGGGGGTGATCTCACGTGTGTCTGACCACGACCAGTTGATGGATTGGTAAATGGTGGTCCCAGAAATGGCCGCTTAGGCGATGTTGCAGGGGAAGGCGATGGGGCAACAGTGACATTAAACAGGTTACTCCCTCTTCTGCATCATAGTTTGTCAAAATAAGCAGACTTAACACTTTGACAAAACAAGTAGCAGAATCTGCAAATTTAAGGTTGGGCATGAGCAAAGAATACTGTTGCAGCTTACAAAAAATTTGGCACGCCCAACAACTTGTCTGGTATCGGTCCGTTGAAGAGGTTGTTCTCGACATTCCTGCACAGTTATTAAAAGTTAGTACGAAAGTTGCAAGATGTGTGTATAGCAGCTGATAAGAAAAGAAAATGGAATTGTCAAGAATTTGTACAAGTCCTTGAGCGGGAGATCTTGTAGAACATGAAGCTCTCCTGAAACGTGGTTGTTCTGCAGAAGCCTGAAGCATGAGAAATCACAAGGACAAAGTGAGTGAGACTTAGTGTATATGCACAGGCAGATTATATGCAATGCAGAAGAGAAACTCACAAGGTTGTAAGAGTGGAAAGATTCTGCATGGAAGGAGGCAGTGGTCCAGTCAGATTGTTGCTAGACAGATCTCTACGCATATGCTGGATGTTCAGTTACACATATATACATAAAAATAACCTTAACGTAGCTGATTTAGGAGGCAGACCTACAGATTGATCATACCGCCAAGGTCTTGAAAGACATCGGGTATTTGGCCAGACAAAAGGTTATTGTTCAAGGACCTGTAAGAGGAAAGAAGCATGTAAGAGTTGAGACGACCTTTTTGACAAAAAAAAAAAAAAAGAGACGACCAGGTGTTGATAGAGACAGCGGAGACTTACATGACTGACAAGGATCTCAAGGAGGAAAGAGATTCAGGGATGGTTCCTGTAAACATGTTACCTGAAAGAAACCTGTCAAAAAGGCAACTAACGATTGTAAAAAAAGATGTTGGATAAGACAGAGGAATTTGCTTGTTTGTTAGGAAGTGTGTGTGTGTGTGTGAACATACAAGTTGTGCAAAGTAAGAGGCAATGTGGAAGGGATACTTCCTCCGATGTGATTGTTGCTAAAATCTCTGAAAGAAACCAGAAAAAAGGGTAAGCAGAGAGGAATATTTGACGGAAAGAAAAGCGAGGATGCAGAAGAGGAAGTAGTACAATGTTTTGACGGAGGAGAACATGTTTAAGCCAACGCCGAGCTGTCCTCCAAGATTGGCGTCGATGAGAACTCTGAAAGGAAAGAAGAGGGTTGAGAGAGAAGAATGATAGGAAAAAGATGGAAGAAGAAGGTGCCACCTTAACCTACATGGTCTCGACTTGGGAAGCATTACAAAGGACACCTTGCCAGCCCTGGCCACAAGGGTCGCCTCCAGATGCAATCCAGCCGGGGAGAGGAGGTGACTCCAGTGCAAGGTAGAGGCTATTGATGGCCGCAACTGAAAGCGAAACAATGAAACCGTACTAAGACGACGAGAGAGTATTTGTCCAAAACAATGAAAGAAAAGAGGGAGTTGAGCTCACCATCGTCAGGATTGGTGACGGCAAGTAAGAGGGAGAGAGGGGAGAAGAGGAGGGAAAACGCAAGAAACCCCAGGAGCCACTTGTTGCCTCTGCCAGATCTCATTCCGCAAGTAAACCGAGGGAGTGAGCCGTTGAGATGTTCAAAAGTTAAAACCTTAACAGCTAAGAATTGGATTCAATAACAGAGAGAAAAGAGGAAAGACTCGTTTCAAGCGAAGTGTGGGGGAGAGAGAGAGAGACTGGTGTGTGTGTGAACGCGACAGAACATTGGCTCAAACAAGAAAGGAGGAGACTTTAATCATAAATTAATTGGCCCACGAGTTCACATTTTTGGAATCAGCCAGACGGACAGGTTTTGTCCGGATCTCACGTGCTCCTCCTTTTCACGTTGATCTTTGTTTTTCAAATATAAAGGACGACGCCCCCAAGCGAGGCAAGAAGAAGAAGATTGAAGGACCATAAGAAACGTAATGGGCCCTTGTGCTGATTAGAAAAAGGCCCAAATAAAACCTTCTGAGGGGAAGGGAGGTTTCATCATCACCTTAAACTAAAACTTGTCGTCAGGTGAGATCCTAATCGGGACTTTTCTTTCTGACTGACAGAGATGCAATCCCGCTCCGCCCTCCTCTCCCGGTTCCTTCGACCGGCGTCGAGATATTTCTGCTCTTCCTCTCCGGTAACCCCGGTGACCGTTAAGCAATCCCCCAGGAGCCTCGAGGCTCTTCGAGCGCGGCTGGCGAATGAGTCGCCTTCCCTCACGGATTTCATCCACGGCGATACATATTCGGTGGAGGTCGGGACCAAGAAGAAGCCCCTCCCCAAGCCCAAATGGATGAAGGAGTCTGTTCCCGGCGGCGAGAGGTATGTCCAGATCAAGAAGAAGTTGAGAGACCTTAAGCTTCATACCGTCTGCGAGGAGGCTAAGTGTCCCAACCTTGGCGAGTGCTGGTCCGGCGGCGAAACTGGAACCGCCACCGCAACTATTATGATCCTGGGGGACACGTGTACACGCGGCTGCAGGTCCGATTCCAAACAGCACCAGCTTTGATTTTGATTTTCCATCTCTCTGAAACCATGTTTTTTTTTAGGTTCTGTAATGTCAAGACCTCGCGTACACCTCCGCCGCCTGACCCAAATGAACCCAACAACGTGGCTGAAGCAATCGCATCATGGGGAGTAGATTATGTGGTGATCACCAGTGTCGATCGTGATGATTTGCCTGATCAGGGGAGTGGCCATTTTGCAGAAACTGTACAGAGACTGAAAGCGTTGAAGCCGGAGATGTTGATAGAAGCTCTAGGTGATTGTTGTTCCTGGCCTTTCAGATCTTTATTTCTCCCACCTGTTTTTATTTGAGTTTTGTTTCTTGACTTTTTTCTTTAGTTCCTGATTTCCGTGGAGATGGTGCGTGTGTTGAGAAGGTGTCCAAGTCAGGGCTTGACGTCTTCGCCCACAACATCGAGACAGTCGAGGAGCTTCAGAGCTCTGTGCGGGATCATCGTGCTAACTTTAAGCAGTCCATGGATGTGCTTCGTATGGCTAAGCACCATGCACCTGCGGGCACCCTCACCAAGACCTCTGTTATGCTGGGATGCGGAGAGACCCCTGATCAAGTGGTCGACACAATGGAGAAAGTTAGAGCAGCAGGGGTTGACGTCATCACATTTGGCCAATACATGCGACCCTCTAAGCGCCACATGCCAGTTGCTGAGTACGTGACACCAGAGGCCTTTGAGAGGTATCGCCTTCTTGGCATGGAAATGGTAACGCTCCCTTCCTTGTCTCCTTCTTACAGTTTTAACTTACATATGCTTGGGGAAACGAGGCTAAATGAGATCTGGTAAACAGGGATTCAGGTACGTCGCGTCAGGGCCAATGGTGCGGTCGTCGTACAAAGCGGGAGAGTACTACATTAAGTCGATGATAGAGGCTGATAGAGTGGCACCTTCTTCTTCCTCCCCATAGATACTCATTCCAAGATTACGCTATGTGAATTCTTTCACTTTATTGCTTTGTTTACTCTCCGGGTAAGCCATTCACAACACCTCCGCAACGTTCTGAATAATGATGAGAAA
>OVBB01000252.1:0-18931 GCA_900406415.1 Isatis lusitanica
CAGACATGCTCTTGTCATGTTTGTGTCAACGAGTAAATCCTCCAAAAAAAAAGTCATTATAATTTTTTAGAAAAAAGTTGAGTATCTTCTATTAATAAAACCGTATTTCTTGCGGGAGAATAGACATTTATTCCCCACAAGTAAATCAAAAAATTACCAAAAAAGAAATGCAAGTGTGAGTGAATTTATAACACACAAAAAGCCAAACAAAACATGTTTAACTCGCTATCAAACATGCACTGAGAAGATTCGTTCATCGAAATCGATCTTAAGCTAACTCAGTTCCGTCTTTGCTCAGCTCCAGCCTAAGATGCAGACGAGGCGCGTGTTGCGGATTGCGGCGGCGATATGCTGGCTTTCCGTCGTGGGTGTGGTTCGGAGCGGTGGAACCGGTGAAGTGGTCAGAGATACTGACGATGCGATCTCGTTGCTCGAAAGTCAAGTGATGGCGACATCACCGTCGCAGCTTCTCATGGTGCCTCTCACTTTGATCCAGGGAGCTGCCTCCAAAGGAGCAGGTACTCACTATACAACCTCTCTGTCTCTGTCTCCTTCTCTCTAGTTGTTCATATGCGGTTTCCACAGATGTTTTGTGTTGGTGATACTGCTGCTAACTCGACATATACAGTGCTGATTTTAACAGATCACTCCAAGTTTAGCAGAATCGTAAACCAAGATTCTCTGGTCGGGTTCATTGATACACGTTTAGGGAGATTGCTCAAACCAATTTGATTAAATAACATTACCTTGAAGCTTGACACTTCTGATGTCATTTTCTTTCTGTAACCCTTGTTGTGGCTCTTTGAGTCTATCCTTGTTGATGGAAGCGAGTTTGAATACTTCATCAAACACTAAAATTTGATGCAGTTTGTCTGGATGGAACACCACCTGGTTATCATCTACACCGTGGTTCTGGATCAGGTGCTAACCGCTGGCTCATCCAACTCGAGGTATATATCTAATGGCTGATGCTATAGTCTCTGCATCACTCTCCTAGTTTTGGCTGTGCAAGGTTTGTTTATCACTCTTCTTCTTTTCTTTTGTAATTGGTTTAAGTTTTGATGCAGGGAGGAGGATGGTGCAACACACGGAGGAGCTGTATCTTCCGGAAAACCACACGCCGTGGTTCATCAAAACACATGGAGCAAGTTTTGGCCTTTACTGGTATTTTGAGCGATAAAGCTAATGAGAATCCTGGTTAGTCCAAAAAACCCATCATGAGCTTTATCATTTGCTTGCAGGGACTAATATATTTACATGCAATCATTCTTCCTTCTTGTTTATTGGCTTGCAGACTTCTTCAACTGGAACAGAGTCAAGTTGCNCCAGAAACTAAATAAATTACCATTCAAATTTCTTAAAAACTTTAATCTACAAAAAAATCAAAAACCAAATAACTGAAAAACCAAAATCTAAAAATCAAAAACCAAAAGCCAAAAACCAAAAACTAAAAGCCAAAAACCAAGAACCAAAATCTAAAAACTACTCAAACATTCAGGGCCTTGAAATTCTACATGGACCGTATGAGTCTTCAGAGGTAATAAGGAAATGGGCTATATGATCATTATATAGGCCCAGTAGTTAGAGAGGGCCTCGTTACGGGTCATACCCATCTTGTGGGATATATGCGCATGCGGCGTAATATAGTCTTAAACGGAGNTGAAATTCTACATGGACTGTATGAGTCTTCAGAGGTAATAAGGAAATGGGCTATATGATCATTATATAGGCCCAGTAGTTAGAGAGGGCCTCGTTACGGGTCATACCCATCTTGTGGGATATATGCGCATGCGGCGTAATATAGTCTTAAACGGAGCCGTTACCGACAATCTGGAGGAGGAAGTATGTAACTAATTGACTTTGGCAGTAATTGAGGAGGAACATTCAACTACAGACATGCTCTTGTCATGTTTGTGTCAACGAGTAAATCCTCCAAAAAAAAAGTCATTATAATTTTTTAGAAAAAAGTTGAGTATCTTCTATTAATAAAATCGTATTTCTTGCGGCAGAATAGACATTTATTCCCCAGAAGTAAATCAAATATTACCAAAAAAGAAATGTAAGTGTGAGTGAATTTATAACACACAAAAAGCCAAACAAAACATGTTTAACTCGCTATCAAACATGCACTGACAAGATTCGTTCATCGAAATCGATCTTAAGCTAACTCAGTTCCGTCTTTGCTCAGCTCCAGCCTAAGATGCAGACGAGGCGCGTGTTGGCTTGCAGACTTCTTGTTTATTGGCTTGCAGACTTCTTCAACTGGAACAGAGTCAAGTTGCGTTACTGTGATGGTGCCTCTTTCACAGGTGATAGTGAGGACCAGGTATTTTCAGAAACTTTGGATTTAAACTGGATCATGCTATTTCACTTCCCTTTCTCTTGTCTTATAATGTCTTTTCGCTTTACCATAGAGTTCACAGCTTTATTATAGAGGACAACGAATCTGGCAAGTAGCTATGGAAGAGCTGCTGTCTAAAGGCATGCAAAATGCAGAGCAGGTTTTTTTTTTTTTGCATATTTTCAACACTATCATCTTTCTTTGCTATATATGGTTTTATGTTTTGAACCACTTAGTTTGACTAAAAATATGTATCACACAGGCTCTACTTTCTGGATGTTCTGCCGGAGGATTAGCTTCCATCCTGCACTGTGATCAGTTTAAGGAACTCTTACCCGNTTGGCATATTTTCAACCCTATCATCTTTGCTATCCATATTTTGAATCACTTAGTTTGACTAAAAATATGTATCACACAGGCTCTACTCTCTGGATGTTCAGCTGGAGGATTAGCTTCCATCCTGCACTGTGATCAGTTTAAGGAACTCTTACCCGTTACTACCAAAGCCAAATGCTTAAGTGATGCTGGAATGTTTATGGATGCGTAAATTTCTTCAACTTGGTCTTCTTCTTTTTTGACTACTTAACTCTTCATCAAGTCTATATGCACGCATACAAAACTTATAACGTTCTTTGATTTGAAAATGCAGAGTGGATGTCTCTGGAGGCCACTCGCTCCGGAATATGTTCCAAGGTGTTGTTACAATACAGGTAATCTCAGAATCAGAGGAGTTACTATTGCACCTGAGAATGCATACTATTTAATCCCTTTCTTGTTCGTTTTTATGTCTAAATCTAGAACCTCCAAAAGGAACTGTCCACTACTTGTACCAAGCATTTGGATCCAACTTCGGTATATTTCTTCATTCTATTTATGTTCACTGGTCCACGAGAAAAGTTTCCCCATCAGACAGGACTTCAACCTCACCCTTTTGCTCTGTTTCATTTTTGTTTTTTCAGTGCTTCTTTCCCCAGAACTTGGTTTCAGAGATTAAGACTCCCATGTTTCTTCTAAATGCAGCTTACGACGCTTGGCAGGTTATAATAATCCCTTTATTCATCTCTGGTCATCACTCATATTTGCTTCTCACGAAACGCAAGCAATTGTCTACATCAGGTACAAGAGAGCTTAGCTCCTCCNTAGTCTATATGCACGCATACAAAACTTATAACGTTCTTTGATTTGAAAATGTAGAGTGGATGTTTCTGGAGGCCACTCGCTCCGGAATATGTTCCAAGGTGTTGTTACAATACAGGTAATCTCAGAAATCAGAGGAGTTACTTGTTGCACCTGAGAATGCATACTATTTAATCCCTTTCTTGATTGTTTTTATGTCTAAATCTAGAACCTCGAAAAGGAACTGTCCACTACTTGTACCAAGCATTTGGATCCAACTTCGGTATATTTCTTCATTCTATTTATGTTCACTGGGAAAAGTTTCCCCATAAGACAGGACTTCAACCTAACGCTTTTGCTCTGTTTCATTTTTGTTTTTTTCAGTGCTTCTTTCCTCAGAACTTGGTTTCAGAGATTAAGACTCCCATGTTTCTTCTAAATTCAGCTTACGACGCTTGGCAGGTTATAATAATCCCTTTATTCATCTCTGGTCATCACTCATTTTGCATCTCATGCACGAAACGCAAGCAATTGTCTACATCAGGTACAAGAGAGCTTAGCTCCTCCATCTGCTGACCGAGGTGGCTTTTGGAAAGCATGCAAATCGCATCACTCGCATTGTAATTCATCTCAAATCCAATTCTTCCAAGGTGACCTTGTTTGACTTACATCTCTCTGTAAACCGTATCATCATCATGATTCGTGCTTGTTAATTCTATATCTTTTGTCTTGTATTCAAATATATAGACTTCAGGAGCCAAATGGTGGATGCTGTAAAATCTTTCTCCACCTCCACTCGTAACGGTCTGTTCATAAACTCATGCTTCGCCCACTGCCAATCCGAAAGACAGGACACTTGGTTTGCACCAGATTCTCCTAGGCTTCATGGCAAGGTAAACACACACATATTTTGACAGTTTTGTAAATGTTTTATATTTCTTCAAACTATTCTTAGCTTAATATTCGTCTCCATATTTTTTCTTTTCTTTTTTTTTTGCAGACGGTAGCTGAATCTGTTGGTGATTGGTACTTCGACCGNGACTTCAGGAGCCAAATGGTGGATGCTGTAAAATCTTTCTCCACCTCCACTCGTAACGGTCTGTTCATAAACTCATGTTTCGCCCACTGCCAATCCGAAAGACAGGACACTTGGTTTGCACCAGATTCTCCTAGGCTTCATGGCAAGGTAAACACACACACATATTTTGACAGTTTTGTAAATGGTTTATATTTCTTCAAACTTTTCTTTTTTTTTTTGCAGACGGTAGCTGAATCTGTTGGTGATTGGTACTTCGACCGAACAGCAGTCAAAGCCATTGACTGTCCTTACCCTTGTGACAAAACATGTCACGATCTCATCTCCAACTGAGTCAACAACATGGTCAACTCAACAGCTTCCTGATTCTTTCATGCTAATACCATTTAGTAGCAAACAATTGCTTTTAAAAACACACAAACCCACCGCGACATATCGTCTTTACATCATTTATGCTGCTATCCTCTCCTTGTACTTGACCTACCATTAGGTTTGAAAGCTGAATGCTTAATATTTCGATCCATAGGTAAAAACTGACCGATCGAGTTTATATATATATCAATGGCTAAAGAGCTCAGTAAAAAGTTTCAAGAGATTAGTNACAAACAATTGCTTTTAAAACACACACAAACCCACCGCGCCATATCGTCTTTACATAATTTATGCTGCTATCCTCTCCTTGTACTTGACCTACCATTAGGTTTGAAAGCTGAAAGCTTTATATTTCGATCCATAGGTAAAAACCGACCGAGTTTATATATATATATCAATGGCTAAAGAGCTCAGTAAAAAGTTTCAAGAGATTAGTTGGATGGTTCGAACACGAGGTGACATGAATTTGAAGCCCTGACCACACTTTCCAACTCGTTGAGCATCTCACGTTTCTCTTCCAGCGTTTGCCAACTTTGGATGTCTCTGGAGGCCACTCGCTCCGGAATATGTTCCAAGGTGTTGTTACAATACAGGTAATCTCAGAATCAGAGGAGTTACTTATTGCACCTGAGAATGCATGCTATTTAATAATTTACCCTTTCTTTTTATGTCTAAAACTATAACCTCCAAAAGGAACTGTCAAGTGTCGAATACTTGTACTAACTTCGGTATATTTCTTCATTCTATTTATGTTCACTGGTCCACGAGCAAAGTGATGACCTATGATTTCTATTTTTTCCTAATATAATAGAAGAATAATTCAAAAAACAAAATGCTTTATGGAAGTCTAAAAAACTTACGAAATGGGTCAACTAAGTTACAATAGTACAAAATTCACTCTATAAATTAGTTTGGTTAAGAAATTCAGTTACTTGCAACATAAAAAAAAAACAAAATAATGAAAAAAAAATAATAATGATGAGAAGAACCAAAAAAACATCAAAAAAAAATTAAAATTCATCAAAATAATGATGGGTCAACTAAGCTACGCGCGGATACTATAAAAAGATTTTAAAAAGGGTGCATCTCTTGTAGAAGAAATACCAATAAGCTTAGAAGCTTAGGCAACAAAATTTGGACTTTTATATAGAGATAATCACTACTACAAAATGGCTATAATGGCTCTGTTCGTTTTCTAAACGCTGCGATCAACGACAGCAGCAGAAAAACTAGCGGTAACAAAACGAAAATCAATAGTATTCAAAATAAAAATAGTCGCCAACATATAATCGAAAACACAGAAACGGAGATACCGTTGCCGCTGATATTTTCAACGTCGCTGGTAGTGTTTATAGATATAATTTTGGGTCGTTGCTGTTAGTCGCAGCNTACATATAATCGAAAACACAGAAACGGAGATACCGTTGCCGCTGATATTTTGAGCGTCAGTTTTACTCAGTATTATCGGTCGCAGCAGTTGAAAAAATAAAAATTAATGTTGTCTCGCTGGTAGTGTTTATAGATATAATTTTGGGTCGTTGCTGTTAGTCGCAGCGTTTAGAAAATGAACAGGACAAAAATTCAACTGTGCTCAGTGTCTAATTAATGGCTATTCCAATCAAATCCATAGCATTTTCACAATTGCTATCTCCAAACAAATGGGCTTACATTGAGCAGATTGGGTCTGGGCTTGCAATAATTTGAAAACAAGAAGGTGAAAAATTTGGAGATGCGGGGGATCGAACCCCGTGCCTCTCGCATGCAAAGCGAGCGCTCTACCATTTGAGCTACATCCCCAATTTATTCTTTATTTACAACGTAAGTTTATTGGTATAAAACTGTGTCGGTTCGTCTCATGATTTTTTGAATTGACACAAGAGGCGGTATAACACAGTTCGTACTTGTCAAATGACGCTTTTGCCCTTCCAAAACGGTTCTTTCACGCGCCCCAGCATAACAGAAAGAAACGAAGAGAAGTACACATAAGTATTCTTGCTATCTTGCTTTGGAGAGCGAGCCTTGGCGAAGAAGAATCAGAGTTGTTGCCATCGAAATCTAAGAATCAGAGGAGATTCTTTGTACTAGAAGAATCAGAGTAGCTTCGTTGTGGAGGTATATGATTTCGACTCTTAGATCTGTCTCTTTCGTGATTTTTCCCAGTTCCCGATTCTTCTTCTTCTTCGTGATTCCACGTTCCCGATGATTTCGTGATTCTTCTTCTTCATTTCGACTTCAATGGTTCTCGCTTTCGGTTGCTGATGAATTTTGGTAAAGTTTTCGCCCGTGAATCGTCGTTAGAATGATCTCATGAATCTTCATCGCCAATTTTGGCGGGAAAATGTGTCTGCGGAGAGTTGTTGTTAGAGCGTATTCACAAAACCTTTAGCGTCAGGGAGAGTTGTTGTTAGAGCAACTTAATCTTGTGCTTTTTATTTTCTTAAATCGTAATGCATCGCATTTACATTCTTCAGATTGTCAAAGTTTTTGTCGGAAAGGAAAGCTTTAGCGTCAGGGAAGAACCGAGAATAAGTAAGGATTTTTCTGGTTGTTGTTAAATTGCAAATCGCCAATCTAATTTTGTAATGATTCGATTAATTTTTTCTTTAGGCAATGGATCGGAGTCCGAATGATGATAATCCGGGAATGCATTATTCTCCCTTCAAGTACGATCCCACCATTTTCAGATCACTAGGTGACAGGTATAGACTCGCCACGACTGATCAGGAGCCTCCGATCGACTGGGAGGGGACCTTATTTGACAAATCCATTGAAGCAGAACATCTCGGTGAAGCAGAACATCTCGGTGAAGCAGAACATCTCGGTGAAGCAGAACATCTCGGTGAAGCAGAACATCTCGGTGAAGCAGAACATCTCGGTGAAGCAGAACATCTCGGTGAAGCAGAACATCTCGGTGAAGCAGAACATCTCGGTGAAGCAGAACATCTCGGTGAAGCAGAACATCTCGGTGAAGCAGAACATCTCGGTGAAGCAGAACATCTCGGTGAAGCAGAACATCTCGGTGAAGCAGAACATCTCGGTGAAGCAGAACATCTCGGTGAAGCAGAACATCTCGGTGAAGCAGAACATCTCGGTGAAGCAGAACATCTCGGTGAAGCAGAACATCTCGGTGAAGCAGAACATCTCGGTGAAGCAGAACATCTCGGTGAAGCAGAACATCTCGGTGAAGCAGAACATCTCGGTGAAGCAGCAGATCTCGCTGAAGGACAAGTACTTCCTAATAAAGCAGAGTTGCCATCTGATGAAGCTCAGAAGGTGTTGATGGAAGCAGCAGAGAAAAGGAAGAAGAAAGGAAAGAAGAAGAAGAAGGTTCGGGTCCCATCTGAAGCCGAGTCTTCTGGTTCTGCGTATGGAAATTTGTACCCACAAGCTAAGACTGAGATCGAAGAATCAGCCAGAGAGAGGTATCAGCAGTACTCAGAGGCCTTGGGTAACAAAACCCATTCATTTTGGCAAACTCAGCCTATGGAGAGCTTGGAGAGTATCCAAGACGCTACTCTTAAAGATGGGGAGATTGAGCCACAATTTCCTGTGGTCAAAAGACCTGTGGTGCTTGAACATCCTCTGCAGTGGACGACATGTGACCTGATGAAAGACAATGAGTGCTCAATGGTTGCACAACTGTTAAAGGATCACGATGGTGAAGAGGATGGTGCGTATACTACCTACTCCAATGAATTTCTGAGATGGTCATTACGTACATACGGTTTCTTTCAGGGGTTTCATATCGGAGTCCTTGATAGGAAGACACTTGTTGGTTTCATCGGTGGCGTCCCAGCCAGAATTAGGGTGGCCCAGGAGGTCGTGAACATGGCAGAAATCAAATTTTTCTGTGTATCCAAGCCATTCAGGTCGACCGGACTCGCTCAAGCTATGATGAAGGAGTTCAGGAGAAGGGCAAACTTGAAGAAGATTTCTCAAGCAGTTTACATGTCTGATGTGATTCGACCAACACCAGTCACCACCATCACATGCATGTCAAGAGTGTTGAACCCACAAAATATGAAGCATGGGGGACTTTCAATGGACGGACCTATGAAAGGTTTAATCCGTTACTTCAAGTTAGCAGATCAACCAACTCCTGGTTTTAGGAGGATGCAGTCAGATGATATCGCTGCGGTGACAAAGTGTCTCAACCGTTACCTAGGACAATTTCAAGTGGCGCCTGACTTCCTTGAAAAGGATGTGCAGCAGCTGCTCCACCCAAGGGAGAACACAATTGAGTCCTTCGTTCTCTACAACAGTAACAATGATGTCAGTGACTTCATCAGTTTCTACGTTTTGCCTACCACTTTACGAAAGGGCAACAAGTCATACCAACCGGTGAATCACGGTCATCTTTTCTACTTTGCTACAGAGAGATCTCTTAGAAAGCTAATGGAAGATGCCCTCATCCTCGCTAAAGAGAAGAACTGCGACATTTTCTATGCGAACGAGTGGATGGATAGCGAGACAACGTTTGCTGAGCTGAAGTTTATACTACCTTTAAAACGCTACGTCTACTTCTACAACCGGCGCTTCAGGAGTGGTGTCAAAGTTTCTGAGTTTGGCATGAGTCTCCTGTAAAAACTACTGATATGTTTAGACCTTTTTCTTTGGAGAAAACAACTTTCTAAATACTCTTTTTCAATATATTGGCATAAAGCAGGAGCCGTATGATAGTAATCTTTTTGCTCTGTTCGACTCTTTCTATTTTTTTAATTTTTTTTTTGCCTTATATCATTTGCATATCTTTCCAATTGACTGAGTAATGAGAGTTAAATAATGTCTGCACTCACTCAAGCTAGCTACTATGGTGATTTTGGTTTGGATTTTTCTTAAATTACTCTGAAAGTAGATGTATTTCCCTTCAAGAGTTCATTGTATATACGAGGCGCCTAAGTTGTTACAGAGTTGTTACACAAAATCAGGAATATACATAACAACATCTTATATCTAAACTGATGCATATCTAATAGAAATTAACAGAATATGCTTTATACGCTATCATACTCTTCATCAGAGTATAAGGTACAAAAACTGGCTAACTCATCGAATTTTAGCGAGATTCTAGATCATATAATCAAGAATAATTACCAGTCTTTCATGGTGGAGGAACTGGTAATGATGAGAGCCAAAACATTCTTAACTGATGATCCCAAAAAAAACAAGAACTGGTAAATACCAGTGTACACCGTGGATGAAAGAAACACAGGGTCTCGGTGCAGTTATTTTAACTGATTCGAAACTTGGCTTATCACTTCCCTCTATCTTGGAGTCAATAGCCGGATTAATTTTTGTATGAAAAGAACAGAGTTGTAGTTATTAAGTAGTTTTTTTTAGTTTCCAGGAATTTCCTGTCTAAATGTGTTTTATAAGAACATAACAGATATAGTAAGTAAGATCTGTAATGTTGTCCAAGTTTCAAATTAAAAATCTTCTCCGTTTTTCTCATAACCTGCAAATATGTGCTACCTAACCTATGCAACTCATCTAAATTACAAATGGAAAGAGACAAGGTTGGTAAGGTCTTTAGCCGGATCATATATGGTGATTTTGGCTCCAAGGTTCGTCCGTCCAACAGCAGGAACAATGTTTCTGATATCTTCCCATTCAGAGAAAAAGACCTTACTGAATTAGTGAGATTATGCTTCAAAGAAGGATGTTTGTGGCCGCGTTGACATCATTTCTGGCGTGTACGAGCGCCTGTCTTGCTGCGTTTCTGACAAAACCCACTGATACCTCTGATATCAAGTTAGTCTTGCAACCATGGCTATTGCTGGAGATCCTATAGAACAACTCGCCAGCATTTCAGTTGGCTGGATGGTAAGTCAAGTTTCTTGTTCTTCTTCAACTAGTTTTTTTCTTCCAAATTCATATGAATGTTAAGTTGAGAAAAATGTTGAAAACATATATATACCGCAGGTGAATCCATTGTTGTACCAAGATCACATTCACTACTTATATACATACTGGACTGTAAGTTCTGTAAGTTCTTATAGTTTACGGTGATATTTTTTTCAACACCCTGGACTCTTAGTGCTTTGTATATTGTGGTTGATTCAAATTGGCAGATGGATATGAAAAGACAGGCTCTGCTACGACCAACATAAGATGTCCTGGATTTGTGCAAGTCAGCAAGAGGATACCACTTGGTGTCCTCCTTAAACCAATTTCAGTTTATGATGGTACAAAATATGAAACGGACTTGAGCTTGCATCAGGTAAAAGGTTTCATATTATCTAGTGATCTCCTCTCGAGTCATTTTTGGATATTCATCTTGTTATAACTGGGAACAGGATCGTGGCACAGGAGATTGGTGGTTTGTATATGGGGATGAGAACGTTGGATATTGGCCAAAATCATTGTTCATAGCTTCAGGCTTAGCTAAAGGATTACATCTTGCATCTTGGGGGAGGTCAAGTGTATAGTCCACTGACAAAGAAGAGTCCATTAATTTATGGACAGTGGGCAAGGCTCCAGAAAAGCAGCCTTTATAAAACGGTGTTCAAATCACTGATCGTTCGGGAGAAGCTTTGATTCCACAGATGTACACTATAAAGACACATGAGAGCAGTCCAAATTGTTATAAGGCCAATTGTATATTCATGATGATGATGATCCTTGGATAAGAGCTATTTTCTATGGAGGTTGCACAGACAATTATCATCTGAAGAGTCACAAGGTCGTAAGAATTTAGATGGGCTGTAGGAGGATTTCTAGAGACTTCAAAAGTATCCAAGCATTACTTATGCTTTTATGAATAATCAAGAACTTTTAAGCACCAACATTGATGCATGTTTCTTTTGATTTGAGTGCAAACTCACCTGAAAGTACATAAAAAAAAAATGTTTCACGGCTGCAAACTTTTGTAACTGTAGCCAAATTGAATGCACGATAACACAACCGTCTCATAACTATATTCCAAATCTGGCAAATGTGCTCGCTTGCATCGCCCCTAGAAAAAAGTGGTCACGTGTTTCTTCATATACAGAGCACATGCAACAAAGTGGAGTCTATCTTGGTGAGGAGTTATCCACATTATGAAAGCATGTCTTAGTGCAATAGTTTCAACGCTCGGTTTCCATGATGCCGATTGGTGTCAAAGCAACGAATGATATTTTCAGATTTCTTTAGATGACAATGTTTATAAGCTCTATAACTTTCGATTTGCTCTCCTTTTCACGGTAGTAATTTAGTTTTAAACTCACGGAAAGGTATCCAGGATTTTCGCTATTTAGCTTTTAAAATAGCACTTTTTATTACTTGCATTGAATAACGTAAATGAAGAATTTGATTCTTGGAGATCTGAAAAGTTTTTTTTTGTGTGTTTAGTTTTAGCTTATACTATTTTCGTATATTCTTTCTGGTCACTGAGATATCCTGTTAATTTTTACACCACTTGAGAAGGAAGCTTTAAAGTGGCCAATATCTGGTCTCTCTTGAATGAATTTTTCAATTGCTGTTCAAAAAAAAAGACATCAGATATTTTTTATTTTATTTTTTGGCATAATGCAAACGACGATCGAATAATATATTATTCTCGCTTTAGTTGAACAAATTAACAGGATTTTCAAATGAAGTTGTTATCTAAGATAAATCACTTTCTTGCATCAAATAATATATGAGTGAGGTTTTTTGGTGAATATTTCTTGATTGCACAATTTTATAGTATTACTTTTGTAAAACGTTTTAAAACATATAAAACGTTTTCAGAATCGGAAGCGTTTATAGAAAACAAGCATTCTAAAATGACGGTCTCGCCCTCTCAAACCACACGTTCACATTATTGGGCCACTCAGGCTCACGAAAAAACAGCTAAAACCCTAGATGAGAAAAGGCACATGCTCTTCGCATCTCACTCACCACTATATATATATATAAGGGCTCCTTTTTTCTAGCTATGTATTCCTCTCGTTTCCCNTAGAAAACAAGCATTCTAAAATGACGGTCTCGCCCTCTCAAACCACACGTTCACATTATTGGGCCGCTCAGGCTCACGAAAAAACAGCTAAAACCCTAGATGAGAAAAGGCACATGCTCTTCGCATCTCACTCACCACTATATATATATAAGGGCTCCTTTTTTCTAGCTATGTATTCCTCTCGTTTCCCTCTAAGGTTAGTCTTTTTCTTTTGTTTTTCTCCGATTGTTGATGTTTATTTGTATTCGGTATGCATATCTTTAGCGGTTGATTCTTGTTTCTGTGATTGCAGAGATTTTGTAGGTGACAAATAAAAGTTAGTCAACATGGTAAGCCTTCTTGTTTCAGTATGTTTTACCTTAATCACAATAATTCTATGCCAAATACATTTTATTGATGAACTTGCAGGTGAAGTTTACAGCCGATGAGTTGCGTAGGATAATGGAATACAAATACAACGTCCGTAATATGTCCGGTAATGCCTATGGTACTATCTTCATCCGTAATATCATATCTCTGCATGAAATCATTTGTTCTCATGTTATTTGCTCGATCTGTAGATGAGGAGGATTCGAATAGATTATCCGCACACGATTCTTACTCGAACAACCAAGGTAATGATGGATGGATATGATTTACAAGAAAATTTGGCAACTAAAGAAAATGTTTACAATTAATCCCCCATATCTAACAGTGTTTCTTCACGAAACAGGTGGTTTAGGGCAAAGAGTCTCTTGCGGAACACCATCCGCTCCGAGCAGCTACTCTACTGCTTCATCAAGCCAGCAATCATCAGTAGGAAACTCTCCTCCTCGCTCACACTCTGCTTCAGGTCTCGCATTTGGCTAACTTGTCTTTTCCCCAATCATATGCTATATCCCAAATTCACCTCCTTGTCTTAATAATACTTAATAATACAGCTGGGGGAGAGTTCTTTAGACAAGCCAGGTATATATAATTATATCTATTCTGAACGTTCCAATGGGAGTGAGTGAATGAATCATAGATATATAACGGATTGTTGCAGGAGCCGTTTGTCTTGCGAGCAGTTCAGCGCATTGTTGGCTAACATAAAGGAATTAAACGCTGGGAACCAGGAGGTATTAATAAACCCCACACATAATACTTAACCTAATGAAATTGTTTGAATCCTAAAATGGTCTTATTTTCATCGATTCACTAGGAAACGTTACGGAGAGTGGAGGAGATATTCGCGACGGAAAACAATGATCTTTACGTATCGTTTAAGGGACTTCTCCATAGCGGGTGTTGACCAACCTAGTTTTAGCTTCTCGGACAAGAAACAAATATACAAATAATTTTGTTTTTGTCTGGCTTTTTGTCGTGTTTGAGCTTATACATTGCTTTTGAAGCTGAAAGCTTAAAGGTAATACAATTTTTTTACGAAAGTTGACTTGAATCATGGCTTACAATAGCAAATCTGGTTAGTGAGTGATGATGACAAGTTTCATATATATCCCTAGTATTCAATCCTAACAGCAAGCAATGATTGTGATCAAGCAGAGCGCTTGTACATCTCCTTGCTGTAATCTTGTTTTGACAAGTCTTGCATGTTAAGCTTTCTCTAGAGAGTAATACGTACAAAAGAAGGTTGTGAAGTGCTTCCGAGTCTCGAAACTTTGGTCCATCCATTTCTTGTGAGATACACGGTCTCCTCCTAGTGTAATTTGGTTACCTAACCTAGCTAGTAAAAGTCACTTTGAATGCAGCTTTGGTTTTGGTTCGTATTCCATCTTCGATTTTAAGTTTTGTATTCAATTATTTAGCTATTCTGAGGGTTTGTTTGATTTTTAACCTATCTGAATACTCATTAATTGTTTTATTGTTCTTTATTTCACTTATTGCAGTTCATTTAAAGTACCATCCTATATTAAGTTGCGATTGAACATTTGAAAATAGTTGTGTTCAAATTTAATCACTCCAAGACTTAAGGCCCAAATTAAAGCCCAGAGACGACAACATAAAGTAGATGGACGATATTTGGAATGATCAGTTAGCTAGAGAATGCATCCATTAACTATGTACAAATCTTTTATGAGTTTAACTAGCCATGATTAATAACCATTGCTTCCTCTAAATTGCATTGCATCTTCTAAGTCTGCAGTCGACGCAGATTTTGGAAATTGAGTAAAGGAAGTAGCATGATGAGTCTCAGGAAAACATGAAGGCACGACGAATTGCTGGGAGCAACTTTCCAATGGAGAAAAGATGGGAGAGTTTGGGATTAGTCCTGTTGGGTGATTAAGAAAGGAGCTTAGCATATGTGGTGGTGTATGGTTAATCCCTGCAAAACCAGTTCCTTGAAAATTCTTAGGCAGAAATTGCGATACTGACGTCGTTGCTGCTGCTGCTGTACCCATCTGCATTCCTACACCCATGGGAGAGTATTGACCCATCGGCAACATCGTAGATGCTTGCATTAGTCCATTTCTTATACTCATCATCTGAAAACAATTATTAGAACGTGTTAGGTATGTAATATGTAGAAAAAAAACAAAATGTAGCGATATAAATATATATGAAATAAAGTTTTGACTGTTCATTAGTGTTTACGTTTATAATTTTTTCTCATTTCTTTGTAAATCGAGATTCATTTTTTAACCGTAGAGGTCAAATTAAGCCAAATGCACAAATAATTATAAAAAAAAAGAATTGATAAGAAAAACACTTTAGTACTAAATGTGTAATGTTGAAAAAACACATACCCAAATCAGTGTTTGGAACAATTGACACATGAATCAAAATAAGTTTTTTTTTATTTTTTAAGATGAAAATCCATGAAATTTTACTGAATTGATGTATTATTTTGATTACCTGAACTTGAAGTTGAAGGGTCCTCGTATATTTGATAGCCTCATCCAACAATGATACCTTGTCATCCTATAATCAATTAAACATATTCAGAAATCTCCACCAATAGAAGATTAACTCTCTAAATACGTAGCTATTTAATGTAATTTTAAGTTAATCTCAAACCTTGTAACAGTTAGGTAGCAAATCCTGCAAATCACGCATTTTCTTGCTGATCTCGTTTCTTCGCTTCTGTTTTACATATTATTGCCATTAGTTTGATTCCATTTGTTTGCTACGGTGAATATTTTTGAGATTAGAGTGTATACAAAGTTATAAACTCACTCTTTCAGATAACTTATGGACTTCTGTGCTTCGTTTTCTCTTAGTTATAGTGGTTCTTGTTCTCGCAGGAACTCGTGTCTTAGCATCATCTGATTCATCATCCGAATTCTGCATAACAAGAAAAACCAAAAAAATAATAATAATGAAGATCCACCATGTGAAATAATTAATTAAGGCAGAGAACTAATGAACCATCTAATTAATCTTACATTACTTAGATAGGTTGATTCTTCTTCTTCGATGTCTCCATACTTCCTCCTTTTCAAAGAAGAACAACTAAGATCTCTCGAAGTTCCTCGAGAAAACATAGATGAAGGCGCAGAATATGATTCCGTGGATCTTCCAACAGCTGCAGATTGTTCATCAGGAGGAGTTGTGATAACTTCAACATTCTTTAAACCTTTCAAAGAATCATCATAATTTAATGTTGATGACTCGAAACGTTTGTTGCCTTTCAAAACATCTCTCTCAAATTCAATCTTGGAGGACTTAATCCTCTTTTTGTTATCCGTTTGTTCATCATCTTGTTGTGGCTGCTGAGACTCACTCACAGGAACAACTTGTGTGTCTCCAAGATTCTTGATGTTTTTCTTGAAACTCTCATCGTACTCGGTCTCGTACAAATCCAAGATCGATTGCGTACGTTGGTTCTGAAACGAACCGCTGTTGTTGGATCTTCGACGCTTTGCAAAAATCTGCCCATTTTCGCAAACCAGTTCCATATAATCTTGATCGTTTAATCTGCGAGAAAGATTGATGTATATCCGAACATCACTCCACGTACGTACATTTTGATATATAAGTGTGTGTATATATCATATATGAAATACAAACTTACGTTGGTTTAAAGCTCGATGATGGAGAACTCATGTTTGGTTTGAATGACGATGATGCACAGGGATTTTTTCCCATTGAAGTAAATTGAGCAAAGCTTTATGGTATTTATGAATTGCAGAATGGGAGAGATTTGGAATCCACACTTTGGTCTTCTTCTTGGGGTTTATGAAGAGGTGCCTATATTTATATTAATTCCGTACTTGCAACCTTTTTTGGTAAATTCTAATTTTGATAAATAACAAGAAGCATTTATGTGTTATATATATAGAAAAAACTTCATATTTTCGATAAAAAAATTTCAGATTTACCATCTCTGTGGTGCAAAATATACCATGCTTTCATAGTAACTAAGCATTTATTTGCTGTGTTTTATAAATTAATGAGGTTTCACATGCTTTAAAATATTATAATTAAGAAACTCATAACAAGAAAAACTTCCATTTTTGTCACCGACGGATTAATGAAAATGTCATACTCGGAAATAACAAGAAGAATATCGAATTTACCGGACATTTAGTAGAATTGTATCTAGTAAACATAACGCGTATGTCTTAGCTCGTAATAATATAAGTGGAATTAAAATGTAACCAGATTCATATAAGGCCAAATAGGTAAGTGGATCTAGTTGCGTTCCTACCTCGACCTCGTATAGTATGGGGAGAGAAGACAAGAATGTATGGGCGATAGTGAAAGACAAAGAAAGACTCCGAGAGAGACAATATCATGAGTTACTATGACCAATGTCCAATGACCAATCCAAACTTCTCTTCTCCACCGCTCCCTTTTTCTGCGATTCACAAAGAAAAGAAAAATCAGATAAAAAAAGGAAAGTCAAATCTTCGATAAATAGTTTTTTTCTGCTTTTTCTCTATATAAAATGACTATTTAATATTCGATTTGGATTAAATTAATATGTTGTTTAAGAAAAACTAAATTATAACCACGGTCATTTCTCTTAACGTTTTATCAGTTAATGTTATATGATTCGGCTTTATCATATTTTCTTACTCCTAATTTATACAGTACTTTCAGATTTCTCATATTTTTTGTATATGTTTCCTATTAATTAAAGCTCGAGAAACAAATTACACTTCCAGCTTTTTATTGCAGTTAATATATATAACGGTGGGCCATGCAAATATATAATGATGGACTAAAATCTCTTCCAAGCATATATTATATAATCTAAAGATTTAGGACCAAAATCAAATTTATTCTACCACATGAAGTCTTTATATGCAACGACAAAAAAAAAAAAAAAGCGTCCAACAGAAACTAAGAAATAATTTGGAAACCCATATTTCTATATTTTTTATATTCGTAAATAATACATTGTACTCACAGTAAATAGTTTTGCCTAGCAAGTAGGAAGTAGTGAATAAAGTACTTTTTCTTTTTTCCCAGTAAATTTTAAAATATGTTATACGCCAAATAAAGAAAATCATTTATATACTAATTCGAAACATTATGACTGAATGGTAAAAAAAATAGAAATACTGCATGCTTCTTAACAGTGATGTGTTGTGACTAGTGAAAGAGACGGGCACACACGAAAAAGAAGGCCCACGTGAGTGGAAAGAACCTTCACGCCATAAAGACATATCGCTTCTTACGGGATTGGGCCCATTGTAAAAGCAAGTTTAATGGGAACCCACAATTGGCTTTTTGGCCACCTTCACGTGCACTTCACGTGATGCCGCGTGATTCATCAAACTCTTTGTCTCCCCCTCTTTCAGGGCCTAACTACGAGCACTTTTGTCGTTTCTGCGTGAGAGTTGAGACAAATCTGAACTTGTCGTTTTGTGCATTTTACTCTTCGGCGGTGTCTATTTATCCTCCCCTGTGACCGCATTCTACATCCTTTTAACGATTCTTAAATAAAAAACAAATATTTTCTTTTATTTGAAAAATGAAAATTCTTTGCGATATTTCTAAAGGAAAAAAAAGATCTTAGATCAGATATCTTATACAGTTTGATTCGGCGCTTACTGAATTATAACTACTATTTTACTCGTTAAATTTGATTGAGTTTGGTTTGACTTTCATATACCAATATCGAAATGAAATGAGGAACGTGTGCAAAATAAATCATGTTTTAGTCAAAATTAATTCGGTGCAACCTAAATTAATTTGGTTTTGTTTCAGTTTAGAG
>OVBB01000253.1:0-29773 GCA_900406415.1 Isatis lusitanica
TACAATAGTGTAACTGGAGTCGTGTTATCGAGGAAATGCAAATAGAAATACGGAAAAAGAGCAAAGGGCGTGCTTGGAAACGGAACAAACAAATAGTATAAAATATATACTTTTTGCTATCAGAGTAAAGAGTAAAAGATGAGCGCATAATGAGTGGAGGCTTTTTAAGGTTACATGCATTACCGACTAAAACTAGTGATTAAATTATGATTATATAAAAAAAATCAAGAAATTGTCTCACTCTTATGCCATGCTTTTTTGCGCCCCGTGCTCGAGTACCCTATATATTCGATCATTTGTCACTACTTTTATAATTAAATATCATAAACTTAAAATGTGTATGATTGTTTTGATCTTTTTATTCCAGATGCAATATATACAATTTCCAAATATAATTCTACAAACATTCGAAATGATGGAAAGTCTAGCGATAACGTTTCTGTCAAGCAACAAGACTCGTGATTCTTCGCTTTAATACCGAACAAACATCATTTTCCTCTACATTTTTACTTGCGGGTTAAATAAATGTCAACATTCGTATGATGAAGTACATAGAGAAAATAAAGAAAAGTGTGAAAAGGTTTTCTACAAACAAAAAAAAAACCAAATAAACGTAGAATGCAACAATAGAAGAAGAGAGAGAGAGAGAGGAAATTATGAGTGAGAGATGGTGAGTAAATAAGCGGATCGGACCGCAGCGATAATGTCAGTAAGCGAAAGAAGACCTTGCAGCCCATCGTTCTCGTCCACGACCCAAACTCTGTGTACACGTTTCGTGGTGACCATGCGGATCACTTGGGCCAATGTGGATGCCACGTGACAAGTCACGAGCTCCCTCCCAGTTGTCGACGTGGCATCGGCAAACAATGGGGTTCTTGGTATTTTCTCAGAGAATTCCAGCGCGTTTAACGGCAACCAAGAACGCAACGTGGCTAAATGACATCCCTTGAGATCACTCGCCGAGAACGTCCCCACAAGTCTCCTGTTTTTCCCCTGCACCAGCAAACACCAGATTAATCGACATAAATTCTTCATTAGGGAGACAGAGGAGCAAGATGTGTAAAAGACTAAGAGTGAAGTCACGCACGTCCACAAGCTGTTTAGAATCCTCTTCCTCGCTGGAGGCTTCAACAATAGGCACGGCATTGAGCATCTCCATACTCATGCATTTGACTGCATCCTTTACTCTGGCCTGCGAAACAGAGAAACATTCATTAGTCCTCCGGTTGATGTAACGATCAACTTTCAATCGATGAAAATCTACTTATATGATTAGGTCACCTGGCTAGTGATGGCTAGAACGGTGCCGTTTACAGCGGACAGATCAGTGACAGTGCGGGAGAGGATAGCTTGGAGATGGGAAGATTGGTGGAGGAAGAAAGAGATGAGATCCATCTGAGTCAGCACAGTGTAAGCAGAGGCTGTGAACTCAGGTCCTGACATATTCTCCGTGTTACCGTCCAATGGAACCAGTACTCTGTGTATTCCTTTGCTCAGCATCTCCATACAATCCATAACGCTGTTTTTTTTTTTGTTTCATCAGGAATTAACTTCGTTTCCATATACGTACTTCAGCAATTTTCATTTTGAAAACTTCAGTTGGCACGCGTATTCATTAATCGATTACCTGGTATTGGGGTTGAGAGACCATAAGCTTCGACCCTCAGGGCAATGACCAATGATAGAAGAGACGGGAGCAGCCATTTTCTTCGCAAGCCCACTCTCTCCCTCGTCTCCGGCGATGTGAGCCACAACATCGAGCATCGTCACCATTCCTATGTACTGTTTCTTTGCATTTCCAGTCTCTTTGTCCGACTCCAATATCATGGATCCACCTGCCCCCAACCACTGCCCTGGTGCCGCAGCCACCGGCAGTGCTCGTACTCGGTTTGCCACCGTTTTGATACAAAACCAATGACATTCATGTTAACAATTTTCCTGTTCAACTGGACTCTATATCCGATAAAAAATTAACATTAACCAACCGTGGTGCTTTACCATCATGTTCAAGGCATCTGCTAGAGTGGCGTTATCCGGAACTTCCACCAGCCGCCGCTTGTCCGTCAGATCTTTGACCGTGAAATCGATCAGACGGCTGTGATTGCCGCTATTTGAAGACTGCATGAAGGTTCTGTGTTTGGGAGAGTGCGAGACCACAGAAGAGCTTGAAATTAAGCCTAGCCGAGAAATTATGGATAAACAACAAGTTGTCATTATTTTCCGCTTTCTTTTGATGCAATTCACAGGTTCATTATTCATATCATAGTGACACGTATTACGTGTGGTGCACCATGGCCTGTGCACAGACCACGCGTCCCTATACTTCAGATTCTAGTGTAGCTTCACAATCACACAGGTGCTTGTTCCCAAAAAAATAAACAGAGTGCCCAATTTCCCAAGTTGAAAAGGAATAAACAATCTCTCAACTTTCAAACTGAATGAGACCTGAAAACCATAATAGATAAAGAAAACAAAAATTGAATAAATAACCACGATGGGGTGAAGCCAAATTCGATTCGCGAAAAAAGAAAATGGGCTCGGCCCAATCGACAAAACGCACGAAATGAGATTCCGGTAAAACCCACCCGTTTGATGAAACGGGTTGGATCCAGAGCCCAGGCGAATATCTCGTGAAACCAATAAATGCAGGAATCGAGAATCAGGAATTTTGTTTATTTCATTCCTCGAGTTATCCCGTGAAAGCCATAATGAATCATTTTTTAAGGACCCACAAACATTTTAAAAATAAATACAGATATAGATATATTCACGCAAACACACAATTTAGACTCAAGACACTACATGAAGTGAGGAACAAAAATGGCACAGTATGGTCTCTACTGCCAAATGTTCCTTGTGTTTTCTATGATATCTCCATTGGTTAGATCTTTCACCGTCATCACCTCCGACTCCGTAGCGCCGTCGGCACTGATCGACGGCCCACAAACAGGATTCACGATGACCAACGACGGCGCGCGCACGGAGCCGGACGAGCAAGACGCCGTGTACGACATTATGCGTGCGACCGGCAACGACTGGGCTGCCGCAATTCCTGACGTGTGCCGAGGCCGGTGGCACGGGATCGAGTGTATGCCCGACCAGGACAACGTCTACCACGTCGTCTCTCTGTCGTTCGGAGCGCTCTCAGACGACACGGCGTTCCCGACTTGTGACCCAGAACGCTCTTACGTCTCCGAGTCCCTCACAAGGCTTAAACACCTCAAAGCCTTGTTCTTCTACCGCTGTTTGGGTCGGGCCCCACAGCGGATACCGTCGTTTCTGGGCCGCTTGGGCTCGAGTTTGCAGACGCTTGTTTTGAGGGAGAATGGCCTTGTCGGTCCCATCCCGGACCAATTGGCCAATCTTACCAATTTGAAAGTACTTGATCTTCATAAAAACAACGTCAACGGCTCCATTCCTTTGTCGTTTAACCGCTTCTCCGGTTTGAGATCGCTTGATCTCAGTGTTAACCGGTTGACTGGTTCGATTCCCAGTTTGCTTCTTCCGGATCTGAATGTTCTCGACTTGAACCATAATCTGTTAACCGGGCCCGTCCCATCCACACTCTCGACCTGCGGTTCGTTGATCAAAATTGATCTTAGCCGTAACCGAATCACTGGTCCTATCCCCGACTCGACTAGCCGGCTCAACCACCTAGTGCTTCTGGATTTGAGCTACAACCGGTTATCAGGTCCATTCCCGTCTTCTCTCCAAGGCCTGAACTCACTTCAAGCTTTGGTGCTCAAAGGCAATACAAAATTCGCAGCAACTATTCCGGAAAACGCGTTCAAAGGGCTCAAGAACTTGATGATTCTAGTTCTCTCGAATATGACTCTCCAGGGATCAATACCGGGATCCTTGACTCGGTTAAACAGTCTCCGGGTCCTTCATCTGGAGGGCAACAACTTGACCGGGTCGATTCCCATGGAGTTTCGGGGCGTGAAGCATCTAAGCGAGCTGAGGCTAAACGATAACCGTCTGACGGGGCCAGTACCGTTCGAGAGAGACACAGTGTGGAGGATGAGGAGAAAGCTGAGGCTGTATAATAATGCCGGCTTGTGCGTGAACCGGGACAGTGACTTGGATGATGTCCTCGGTTCAAGTGTCAGGTTGTGTGACGGGGAAACGCAGAGACCTGGTCCTTCCGGTACTGTCCAGCATCTATCTACTGCAGGTGGTGTTAGTGTCACGGCGGACGCAGCCACGGATGTGTCAACCGGTTCGAAGTCCTTGGGCCTCTTTCGTCTATATGCATTCCTTGTTGTGTTCAATTTCGGCTGCTTGCTATTTTCATGTTAAGGGACGGGTGCTGTAAATGTATGTGAGATTAAACTAGAAGAAAAAAGAGCTTCTCATTGGTAAAACGTGGTCTTCCTAAGGCTTCAAATGTCATCATTCGATTTCCTCATGGAAAACAAAGAATCAAAGTTTACCTGACACACTTACACCTACGGGGAATTTGCATATACATGCAAGATTTGGCTTATACCGGCAAAAGTTGTTAAGATTTAGACACATTACACATTCTATCACAATAACGGACAAGATAGTAAAACTAAGTTCCTGATTTGCGTAGTACTTACGACCTTTTGCATGTCTCTCAATAGCAAAAGTAAGATAAGGAGGAAGTTAGAAAGCATGGTAAAAAGAGTGTATTTAATGTTCAAGCAAAGGTGTCCTCGCGATCTCCCTCGGCGATGTCAGCCTCCTCCATGTTGCTGAACTCCAAGAAATGAGTGGGTCGATGCTCCTCGTGGTAGTACTCCTTTGGGGATCCAAGTTTGACGCTGTACTTCATGCTCACCGTATGCTTCACTCCCATAAAATTGTAGTTCCAAGGTCCGTTCTCAGGAACCTATCACAACAAGCAACTGTCAAGATCCCATTTCAAGGTAACATCATTAAGGACAAAGCAGAACTAGGTACTAGTGTTGTGCTCCTTACCATGTAAAACCCGAGGAAGCGGTCACTCAACAGCATCTGAACCTTCTCATAGTGGGTGGGAAGGTAACCGTGAGGATTGCTGCCTGTGTCCTTGTTGAGGCGTCCCCATTCATATCCGGTTTGGGTCAACTTATACGATGTCAAAGAGCAGGATCCCGGAGTGAAACTGCATGTCAGGATGATGCATTTTTCTCCATCCCATTGCTTGTTGTTCTCCAGAATGCGGGAATGAGAGGTAACATCCTATCACAGCAAAAGATCAGACCAGTTAGTGAACACGCTGAACATAAAGAATAGGTAATGCGCATATATATATATATATTACCTGTGGTGACAGTTGGGGGAGCTCGTTAGGCTGTGTGTGCAACCATCCCAAGGGCTCAAGATCATTTAGGAAATCATGCTCAGGAAGAGATGACGGCAGGTGAACAGCCTGATGGCTTCCCCACTGCGGCACCATCACTACGCAACGGATTTCCTTCACTTGGGGATTATCCGGGGGACTGATACCATACAAATATCCAGCAATCTGAACACGGAGATCCGCTATGCATATGAACTTCTTCAGAATGTTCTTTGGCATGATGTATGTGTATCCGGTTTCCTGTGAACAACAAGAAATCATGTTTGAGTGGGACACCCTGAAAGCCTCTTTTACTTAGCTGGAATAGTTAGCGAGAGTGAATTAGATGCCAACCTTTATGTCGTCCGAGTTCACGTATATGTGATTGACTCTGAGATAGAGGTTAGTAGCTGATATTGCACGCACACGCCAGTCTGTCTTCGAACCAAATGCAGATTGCTCGTAAGGGCTGGTGGTGGTGACAATGAGCTCATCACCATGAACATTTGTCGTTCTTGTTGTGACTGCAGTAAGCTGGCTGGCTTCCTTTGCCTGCAAATAAGATAAAAAGATTTCAAATGAACATCGAAAAATACGCACAGATTTACTCTCTGAATGTCTGTTTTGAAACATGACAAAAAAACAGTTACGGGTACCTGTTTCTCAATCTCAGCTATCTGTTGCCTCTGTTGAGAGGGTGGAGTAATTTCAGCTCCTAAAATAATATCTCTGATCTCCGATTGTGTTAGAGCTGAGGTGTTAACATTGTTCTTCTTTGCATAGTCAGAAAGGATAAGATCTCTAAGTGCTACCTCCACCTGGATTTAAATGATAGTAAATCAGGAAAAAGGATAACTATCCAAACAAATGAGAAGAACGTCGAAGCATTACATAATGTAATTCAAGAGCAAGTAAACCCGCAGATACAGAGACGAAGTAAGGTAACGAATGATCCTACAAGTACGATAAGAAAAAATTATGAAGTACTTCAAAAGTGGCACAAGAGTTACCTTCATCCATTGGTCATCAGTGAGAGAGGGCCAGATGTGATGTGGCTCAGTGACAACAGACTTGTCGGGCTTCAACAACATCTTAGCCTTCTCATTATTCACGTGAAGCGCACGAAGGATCAGAATGAGTCTTGAAAAGGCAGTATACGAGGAAATACTCTTCAACCAATCATCATAGATATTGAACAAAACCATCTGTGGTTCGGTCGCCTTCAAAATCAGATCACCAAATTTCTCAATCTTAAGGCAAGCCTGGAACGGAAGCTGCAGTTCGCTTCCCTTGATAACAATGTTAGGGAAATCCAGCAAGTGAACCTCAAGGGGATCCAACATTCCTTTACGAGTAACAATAATTTGTTTGGGCTGTTCTTCAACAGGGAGAGACCGCACAAGTGCAGCAACCTCTTCAGCAGTTTTCCATTTCGCTAGCTGACCGAGACGCTTCTGACCAGCCCAAACACTTGTATGGATAACCTAAAGGCACAAAAAACAGTAACATAAGATCCAACCGCTTGCTATTGGACTTGAATAGAAGAAGTAGCAGTTCTGTGTCACAACACAATATGCATGTTCCTAATGGAATGTACGGGATAGGAAGAAATACCTTCAGGAATAGCTGCCCAGTTCTTGGATTGAAAATAAAAATCGCACCATTGATCGGTTTGGTTGTTAAATTTCCCTCAAATGTCTTGTGAATTGTGACACGATAGACATTGGTATCATCAACAAACCATATAATTTGATTGCTGAATATTTCACCATAGTTTTGAGATGACAAATATGGCTCGGTAGGCTCAGATGAGTACAACTGCAAACCTTTCCTTATCCTCTCCCTCAACACGTATAGAGCCGGATTTGACTGCAACATTTAAAGTTCGAAGATGAGTTACGTATTCAACCAAAAAGAGCCCTGCAAAAGACACCGTGTTATAAAATTTCTAATACCTTCATGATCTTATTCATTGCTTGAGCAAGAAGAGGTTTTGAACCAGGGAACCAATTACCAAAGGCAGAATGCAAGTTGTATGCCAGATCAAGCCCAATCATTACACCTGCACAGATTTTGCCAAGATATAAAAGGAACAGCAAAAAAAAGCAAACTTAACAAAACAGAGCAAAAGGGAGAAAGTAATAAATACCAGTCGGAGATGGATAGATAGACATGTTATCTGTTGTATAATCCATGAACTTGGCCCTAGTATAACGCTCAATATCATGAGAGTCATAATCTCCCCATCGAAGTTGCACATCTATCCAGTACTTGTTACTAGCTTTCTGGTCGAACATATCCTTTGACTCAGCAACCAGGCTAGGTTTTGACATTGGCCATTTATGGGCAGCAAATAGAAGAACATCAGCGCAAGAGCTGTTCATCTTGTAACTCTTCCTTGGATGAATTGTCTCTTTCTGCACAGTTTCTATCTCCAAAGCGTCCAACTCTTGGTCCAATACTTGGCAAAGATCCATAACAACACTCTCATGGATCTTTTGCCACAAATGGGCACGGAAAATCTGAATCAAGGATATTTTGAGTGTAGGAATCTTTCCATGCATAAAAATTCCTGTCAGATCCAACTGCACTTGGAAGCCCACATAGACATTCGCTCGATTAATTGTTGGCGACCACCAAAGCGTGAATCTTCTATTTGGAATCTGGTTCAGACCAGACCTCTGCGCATTCGTCAGCTTCTTATATTTCATGGACTCCTCAAAACCAGATGCCTTCTCCCAGAAAAGACCCTCCCATGTCGGGAAACTGATATAAAGTAGTGCATGAAAAATATTAGCAAATCTGATGTGATACCCTAAGAACAAAAGCTGTGGCAACTGAACATCAAATGTTATTATGAAACAAGGATCAACAAATGAAAAGAAGACTTACTATGTCCCCTTAAATAGGGTGTGCTCAAGAATACCCTCAACACCTCCGAGAGCTTGGATAACATCAGTTCGGTAATTGTTCAAGTTCCACAACTTCCCATCATGCCTCTGGTGCGTCCACCAGAAAGGATTTTGTTTAAGGACTTGGTACTGCTTAAAGTCGGTCCGAACCCTCCAACCTTTATCATATGCCAGCGTGTGCCTATCCTTCTGAAACAACGTATTTATACGAGGAATTCCCCTATCCCAAGAGTCCTGTCATATTATCATACACGAGTTAATATTCTCTCACCAATTATAAAATATTATTGAAACCTGACACAAAATTTAAAATAATCTTTGCGCTTGGACTTCCAAAAGAGGAGAATCCAAGGCAACGCAGAGATATCCTCCCAAACCCTGCGTCAAACGAAGTAAAGAGACTACTACAAAGCTGCCAAAAGAAGGCAAGCGCACACTGATTTCCACCGCAGAACTATATTAAGTAAAGAGGTAACAAATAACAAGTACGAAACTTACTTCCAGATCTTCCAGTGTAAGACGCCTATTTTGGGCCTGTGCTTCCTGCCTCTTCAAAGCATATTCTGCCCACACACGCTGTGAATCAATAAATTCACTTTCCCATGGCTGTATGTAACGGTATAGATTTGGTATAAGCTGATCTTCCTCGTGGCTCATTCCACTCCTAAAGTGGGTTACACCAACATCCGTTTGCTTGCTGTACCGAAGGTCACTTTGTGGAATCAAAATATGACCCATTGACAACATTCCCAGGCCACCAATTTCCTTTGGAGTGTAGAAGATAACAGGAGGAAATCTGGCAACGAAAAGGAGTATTACCAGGTTAGAGAAATATAAATATACAACTATAATATGTTGACCATAACAAGATAGCTTTTGCTCACCGACTAGGCATCTTCGAGTTCAGCCCTATCTTAATCCTTGTTTGGATTTTGTTCTCACACTTGACCAGTAGATCCAAGAGCTCTTGCGTATGCACAGTAGCTTCACGGAAGTAAGTCATGAGACCTGCACACACAGATAATTGTGCTCAGCTTCATGCTAGCCACATTATAAAAAGCTACGAGTGGTGCCAAAAAAGGATCATAGGATGTACCAATTAGAGCCGTATTCCATTTGTTGACGATTTTGGTAAAGGTGGTTGATCCTGACGACATAAGAATCTGCCTCACCCGATTCTCAAACACCTTCATATGTTCATCATCAACCCGCAGAAAAGCAACTGCAGTCCTCTCCTTAGTCTGTTCATTTTGCAGATTCCAGACACCATCTTTTGTATTGCTGAAAGCTTCTTGGGTCATCCTGATTTTTGGAAGTATGCGAACTTCAAATCCACACCTACAGGCAAGAACGCGAAAGAGTCAGTGATACCAGTAGCATTACCAAATTATGGTCCAAACGAAGGCCTAGCACTAACAACAGCCGCACTAGAATACTCGAACAAAATATTACATGCTGAAGAGCAGGTTAGGATTATCCTTGCTATAGACAGAGACGAAGCCATTCTCCCACTCTAAAGTTGTGATGCTTCGAGGAAGACGATTCTTCATGTCCCAGAAGACACTTCTACCAAGATTAACTGAAAGATGAAAATATAATGAGACACGGCAAGTAATGCATAAATGATAGTCAATCGAACAACATAAAAAGAAAGAGCATACCATCATGTTTCATCAGCCTCATCCTTGCATCTCTTGGCCAGCACTTCTTATTGTTGTATCCCACCATGTTTTCATTGTTGGGATCGGGATGCTCCGTAAGATACCGCTGAATAAGATCCCGAGCCTCTTCATGGGTGAACTTAAACATTATATGAACTTTGTCTATATACCGAGAATACAGTCTGATGGGATGACGTGTCTCTACTTTTGTATCCCAATACGTCATAAACTCGTTAGGCATTTGCGGTGGCCCAGCGATTTCACTTGCCCGAGTCAAACCAAGAAGCAAAAGATCAAGCAATAGTCCATAAAACTGAACAACAAACGATGCAAACTGAAGTCCTCTAATTAGACCATACGAGTTAGTATGGCTCATATCCTTGTAAGACAAAACCACATTATTCTTGGCAGACACATAATCTGCAATATTGTGGTCAAGAACCAAACGAAGAAGCCTGAAAGAAACAGCACAAAAAATCTTATTACTCCAAAGTTGGTGTCAATGTCAATAATCAATGTATCATTCATAAGATAGATACCTGTTCAACATAGTCAAATCGATCTTCTCAAAGAACTTTTCGAACTTAGTCTGAAGCATCACCACACACTGCCCATCACCTGTGTCCCATATGCCTTGCAAATTATTGATACCTTGACACCACTTATAAACCAGAAGAGGTGGCGGCTCTGAGTCTGCTGGCTTAATCCAGTTTGGAAACAAGTGGCGCTTATCACCCTCGTACCACAAGTATTGGTCAAGATATGCATCGGTAATTTTCTCTAGAGGCTCTATTTCATAAACTGGAATCAAGTAGCTATATAGATCCATGAACTCTATGCCAACCTGCAGAGAAACGGATTCACCATCAGTTTACAACATTAACCTTAACGACATAGGTTCAACCCATTGCTCCAATACAGCGTGAATTATCAACTTACCTCTTTGAAGCCACGCTGGGTAAGAAGATGACGTTTAATTCGTGACAGAGCTTCATGAGGATTGTCATAAGCTTGTTCAATTAGACCAAGCTCCTCTCGCTGCTGCTGATTCAACCTCACAGCTACACTGTATGATTCCTTCAGTCTCTCAAGGGCCAGGATGAGCAACTTTGTGTCATGTTTGTACGACAATGGAGGGAATGGAATTGGAGAAAATTTCCTTGATTCCAGCCAATGAACAGTGGTTGTATAAATTGCTAGTGCTTCTTCTGGAGTGACGTAAGGACCATCTTTTAGGTAATTGTGCTGCCGTTCCTGTAACAATTTTACAAGGATGATGCATCAAGAGATGTTAAATCAAAGATAAAGAGAACTTATTTACTTAAACATAAATTAATAAATGAAGCTTCTTCATAGTGTTCAAGCAAAAAAGATAAAGACATAAGATAATGTACAGACCTGTTCTGCCTTTAGCCAAAGACGAGTCAACCTTCCCAGATTCTTTCTACAGACTGTCTTATCAACGGTAGCCCCTCTTCTGATACGCTCACGATTGTAGTGAGCAACATTCGTCCACCAATCAGCCTTAGACTTGACATAACGAAGGATCATATTCTCAATTGGTACCGGCAACCCAGGGACCTTCCAAGGGATATTAGCTTTCCAGCATCGCCATGCCTCACTAAGGTGCTGTAATATTGTCCGCGCTTTATTTTGTTTGATACCCTCTGCACATTAGAAGAAAATGTCAGCAAAAGAATAAAGCAAACCGATCCCACCGTTGAAAACGCAGGAAAAAAAGAAGCTTGAAAGAATGGAAACCTGGCATGGCATCAAGAACGTCGTGCATGACAGCAGCTCGAAGTTCCAAATCAAAATGGCTTTCAACCCTCTGTTTTGTGACCGTTTTGGCAACTCCTTTCGAGTGACGCCCCTCAAACTGACGAGCAAGAAGATTCCCTAACCATCGTTCAAGAAGAGGAACTATTCCTCGAAGGAAAAACAACCATACCCTCCACATCGGAGCCCAAAATCCACATCCTGGTCCCTTACCAACAGGACCGGTATTGAAACGGTAATATATCAAGTGCTTCAAATCCTTGCACATCCTAATTTGCCTCATCAGTCTGTATTTATAACGATACATACCCGTCAGCTGGCCAACATGGGAGAAAATATACTGCAGCCCATCAGCCAATTGGAAGGCGTCGACATTACCAAGTCGGAATTGGACATTTGCATCAACAACAAGTTTTGTCAGCCGGAGGATCTCACGGCAGAGATGGAAAGCGTTCCCAAAACGCGACTTCTTTCGCTCTTTGGTGGTCAACGTCTTCACAGGCTTCAGGTTGAAGTTGTAGTCAAGGTGAAGGTAGTTTAAATTCTTCCGATGAATCAGCAGATTCAGCATATTATACCCCTGCCGGCAGACTTGCAGACCCACTTCAACCCAATCCAGTTCGGTACTCTGGAAAAACTTTGTAGCCGCAAGAGAGCGGAATAAGTGCTTCTTCTTCTGAGCTTTAGGTGGTCTATGGTGCAACTCATTCAGCACATAGCATTTCAAAAGCTTTTGGTAGCTAACCCGAACTTTAACCGGATAAGCTGGAGGACTGCAGATAATGAAGACGAAAAAAGTATTAGGACATTTACTAGTAAATTAAGAATGAGAGGGAAAGAGACCCAAAGCAGAACGATAGCTCACCAGTGCTCCTTGAACCACTCTGACACTAAGGGAATATCTTCTGACCGCCGAGTCCTCCCAGACCTCATATTGAAAGGTCGTGGGGCAAACAACAGAGAAATGCCAGCAGCTGTAGTGTCAGTGTAGAGCTGGGTGTCTTTTAGCAAAGGTTCCACTCCTTCTGGTAAGGTAAAGTCATCCTCATCATCATCATCATAAGCCTTCCTTTCACGCCTTTCCTTATTAGTGTTGCTTATTGGATGAATCAACGGATCATAATAAAATGCTGGAAGGTCGGGATCCTCGGTCTTTATGTACATAATCATAGGACTGTGATACACACAGAGTTTGACTTTCCTCGGCCGATTATTGTACAGATGGGGAAAAGCTATTCTGTACTCAGTTCGCAGAGGGGAGCGAATGATAAGCTTGTTGATGTCATTGAACTCATTCCAGTCCTCATCCCCTTTCTCCATATCACGGTACAAAGGTTCAAACTTAGGACCACCTGGGAAAGAGCACCAAAATGCATTAGAAGAACAGGAGCTGAATCAAAAATATCAAAACGGGAGAAAGGAAGGAAACTAGCGTACCAGGTATACACATGTTGAGAGCCTTTGCTGTGAAGAAAGATGGCATGTCAAACAAGTAGAAGTAGTTGCGATCAATCAAATCAGACAGCAACTGGCCTGCAAGCCTGTGAAGGGTCGCCATGATTGGAAGTGAGAGATTCCACCTCCGGTAACTGGGACCATTAATCAGTTTGGTCTTTACTAGTGGCTTGTGGTCGTAAAACCAAGTGTATACAGCAGAATCTTCTTCCTCATCCAGCTCCAACTGAATTGGCTCCAGAGGATCCACGTCCAACAAGTTGTCAGCATAGTCTAGTGGAGGCTCCTCATCATCAAATGGCGGAAACCGCATTCTCTTGAAATGACGACGATCCCTCTTCTCCCTTCGCATCATGATCCACATAGTACCCCACTGCAAAACCAGACAAGAATATATATCTTTAAAATCCATCAATGCGAGATAGAAGAGAGAGAGAAATAGGCTAGTCAACCCACCTGAGCCATGTAAATAGGTTCTACAACCCATGGAATCTCGTTCACAAAAGTAATAGCTCCAGTGATGTGGTACAAAACCTTCACATCTCGAACCNGGGACTTGTGTGAATGAACAGACGACGAGAACAGCTGAATCTAAGCATATAAAACAGTTATTAAAAAGAAAGAAAAAAGTACCTGCTCCCAGGGCATAGGCATATTCTCTAGGAGCTTGAAAACAGCGTGAGGGACGAATTTAAGGGCTCCAAGGTATACACGTTTGTCGTGGCGATATTTCTTCGATGACATGTCACCATGATCCCTGAAACAAAGAAATCGCAGCTTCAGTCTCAAATCGAGACCAAATGATAGAGGCAGCACCAGGAATAATCTTGGATTTCGAATCTAAATTCAGAGTGAAGAAAACTCGCCTGATGATCTTCCTGACGTGCTCGGGTGGCATGTCCTCCTTCTGTGTTTCCACGAATCCAAACTTCCTCTTGTCGCCGTACCGTTTCGAGTTTAGCTGCATCCATTTGCGGGCCTTCTCCTCAAGCTTTGCCTCCTCCTCTTCAGGAGTAGGCTCGGCCGGAGGAGTCGGATTAGACGGCGGCGGAAGCGCCGTGTAAGAAGGGTGTGCAGCGGGCGGTGGCGGCATCATCGAGCCGCCGGTACCAGGAGGGGCTAAGGGGATACCATCGTTGTTGTTCCACATGGCTATGGATTTCAAATCCAAACACCGAACGGAGTCGCCGAGGAATAAACCCTAGATCCCCAACGCCAGTGTGTATCTCTCTCTGTTAACGAACGTTGCGAGGAACTTAGTGAGCTTAATCGAGTACGAAAAACCCTAACACAATTTTCGGGTGAGTCGCGAGGTTTTTTTTTTTTCTTTTATCGTTCGGCCTTAAATCAGCGGAGACAAGTAGTAGTCAGGCGGTGTCGAAAATGCTTAGTCGGTTATCCAAACCCGCTGAACCGCCTAGAGTCACCGGTTATTGGGCCTTTGCTTCCGATAATTGGGCCGTGAATTATACTCATAGGCCACAGCCATATACCTTTACAACTTTCGAGGGATCCGTTACCATTACGTTGTCCTATTGATTCTATGATCTACAAGGCACAGCCACTCAGGTTCTTACACGTCGGGTTTCTCATTTCTAAGAAAACTGGACTCAACTGATGGATCTCTGCACGTGGGTCTAATATTGGATGTGGTAGTCTCATTGTCCTGCATGCACCGTGACATCAAAAGGTGAAGGGCATATTATGCATACAGTAACTTGCACTATCTGTCAAACAGTAAAAACGCAATGAAGTGGGATCTTTGATTCCTATTCTGATTATAGTTGATGTCATTGCTAGAGGAGAGAGCACAGAGCCACATGGTCAAGTCCCTCTCTTTCAGCTCTCTATATGTCTTATTCTTTCTTCCCCTCAAATAAAAACAAAATGGAAAGAAGAAGAAGATGTGAATGAAAGAGGCAAAGAGGAATTCTTGGGTAGTGATTGTCCTCCCAAGATTTGGTGTCCTTCTCTGTCTCTTTCGAAATCAACTGCACGAAAGATATTTGTAAGGGACGCATTCCTCTACAAACTTCACCATCTTTTACAACAACAGAAAAAAGTTCCACTCTAATTTAACCGTTTAAGCAACCAAGTTTAATTTGATTTCACATCTAATCTACTTTGACATCTTTCATGATTCAGAAAAAGTCTAACCAATCACATCCCTCACAAATCCTGCTAGGGTCTAACCTCTACGAGTGGATGTGACTCGGCCAAGTATCTGTTTTTATATTCCACTCTTTGTTCGAAGTACCATATTGAGTGCTCTGTCATTTTATCAAGATAAGAAAAGTGTCATAGTAGATGAAATCATGAAAGCATATTTGTTTCACATCTGACCAGTGGAAACAGTAATAATCTCATCTGATTGATTTTGATTATGCTTCTTCGTCTGTTTTCAGATATATATATCTTTGAGTTACGTATCTCAAATATACGACAGATAAATATTGTAAAAGCAGTCCTCCAATTATGGACCACTCCTCTCGTAGGTGTCTTTTATTTCTTTATTTAACTCCCTTTAAGGCTAGCAAATTTTCAATATTCCTTTTGGCGTAACCCTTTTGATTATCTTTCGTAAAATAAAATTATGCTAATTGATCATACATATGTCATATTTGTGTGTAAGGAATTAGTCAGGGGGAAAACAAACCAGTGGTTGTTAATGGTGATGTAATCTCCTATCCTATTGATAGGGTACGAACTCTGCAGTAGTGCTCAAAACGACAAACGGAATATCTAACCAAAATCTAAGTCCAACCAATATACTTCTTCTGATGATATATGATACAAGATCAACTGAAACAATTTGTCTAGGGAACGACATTGATGGAGTCTATATATGCAACACGAGTCCCCCACACAATATATATATACACCAACATGCTAATGCAACATGAGTCCCCCACACAATATAGTATACCTACTAACATGGTAATAAAATTTGGTATTATTCCTCATATACTAAGAGCATGATTATTGGAGTCTCTAAAGCAGTAGTTCTAAAAAAAAACAGATAATATAAAATAAGATATATTAATTTTTTAAATGGTGAGGTTCTAAAACTTTAGTAATGATTACCCCAAAACCTCTTAGTAAAGAAGTTTTGAGGGTAATCATTACTAAGGTTTTAGAACCTCACAACATAAAAAAATAATATATAAATTTTTATATTATAGTTTTTTTTTAGAGACTCATTTCTAGAGTCTCCCAATAATGTTGCTCTAACCCTACGATAAAGTAATGATTACAAAAAGAAAGAGAAAAACTAAAATGAGAAGTGGGAACAAAAAAGGATGATATGCAAACAGTGATCAGGCGTGCGGTTCAACAGTCAAAATAGCCTCTCGTACGTTTCGATCTTCCCTACTCTCGAGTGGGTCCATCTCTTTCGTAAACATTTTTTTTCCTTTTTAAAACTATTTCGTAAAGTTCTTTTTTTTGTTGAACCAAGTATACCATCGAATCAGTTTTGGAAAAGTAGTAAAACTAACGTTCTTCAGAATTTGACTGTGTATGGAAAGACATGAAGATTCATAGATAATACGGGATTCACACCACTTACTCTATGTTAACGACTTCTTTAGTTTGGCTTATTAAGACTATCTCCAAACTCAACATATCTCATTTCAAAATAAAATAAAATAAAAACAAATCTTCTCCAACTTTTCTCTATATCTCACTTCGAAATGGAATAATAAATGAGTTTACTATAAAATGGATTTACAATATTTTTTAGTCGTCATTTCATTTTGGAGTGAAAAATAGAGTAATGTTAGACTAAAATTCAACTCTATTTTGAAGCTACTTTAAAATGGAGTAAAAATTAGAGTAAGATGTTAGAATTGCCACAAGTCATGACCACTATACTACAAATGCTGAAGTTTACAAATTTCATATCTCTAATAACGTTTTTGTTTATTTTCGGATCAATAAATATATGTTTATATACTGTCACACACTAGATGAAGATTGTGCACGAGTATATTTTACAAAAACTAATTTAAAATTCACAAGTATGCGGCATAGTTATTGTGATACATGTTGACGCACAATCTTGATTTCTCAGAGTCAGAACCACAAGGCAGTTATGTAATTATCCATCATATGTAATCTGATAAAACAGAGTAGCATCGGATAAAATAACATAATATTGTTGAAAACGCCTATTAGAATTCATGTTATTTGGAACAAAGACATGCGATAAATTAGCCAACTTATACACGGCTTTTCCATCCGTTGTTTTAGAATAAAATGGTAAATCCGAGTATCTAGTGCATTCTAATATACTATCACAGTGAACATGATCATCACCACGAATTGGTTGTTTCAAGTGAGTTTTAATTTGATTTTTTCACAGATTTAAAAGAAGAAAAAAGAAAGAAATGGTAACTTCGGATGGTGGGTGGAGAAAATGAGAGAGAGAAAAGGTAAAAGTGATAAATAAATGCTATATATACACCCAACGCCTTTCTCTCTTCTTCTTCTTCTTCTTCGACACGCACGCACGAGCGAGAGAGAGAGAGAGATGTTTGCGGTGGAGAATGGGTTGGAGGGAGACCCAAGACTACAGGCCATCTCCAACGCCATTCGAGTCATCCCTCACTTCCCCAAGACTGGTCCAATCTTCTTCTTTCTTTCTTCAAGCGCTTCCATCGATCTTCTTTTTTCCGTTTACAGATAAAGTGACGGCGTGTTTGTGTTGCAGGAATCATGTTTCAGGACATAACGACGTTGTTGCTGGATCCAGTTGCCTTCAAACATGTCGTTGATATCTTCGTCGATCGTTACAAGCACATGAACATCTCTCTCGTTGCCGGTTCATTTCACTTCTTTTACCTTGCTTTTTCTTTGTCAGATTACTGTTTAGTTTTCGGCCAAAGACAACCGTGCACGCGAACAAAACTGGGGTGAAAAAGAAAAACACGGACGAGTTTAATTTGTTTCATTCTCTACTAATTGCTGATCTTTACATATCCTCTCTTGAACCTCAACTAACAGATTTAAAGTTATTATTATTTTCTATTACGACATAATATATTGTATAAAACTCCTTTATGATAGAATCCGAAGCCGAATCATATCTCCCGCTACGACAAGATTGAATAAACAATTGACAACGTTTACGGATTAATGATTTCACGCTCACATACTTAGCTAGTGACTGTGGTTGGTGACTAATTACTTATCCCTTTCAAGCGTCTTTATTATTGTCGTCACTAGCGAGTCCGCCTCAGCTTTTTTTCCTTTTCGTTTCCTGTCAGTGTCTTATAGTGAAGAACCTTTAAGAATTCAATAGAAACGTGCTTACTTTATATCGATCTCGCATTTGTTATAAACAGTTTAATAAAATAAAAATGGGACTTGCAGGCGTAGAGGCGAGAGGATTCATATTTGGACCTCCCATCGCATTAGCCATCGGTGCCAAGTTCGTCCCTCTACGTAAACCGGGGAAATTACCAGGTAAAGTTACCTATATATACTAATAAAATCTTAGATTTACTAAAACATATGTTTCTGAGATAAAAATTTACTTGGTTAATGAAACTATACAATTGCTTGTGGTGACACTACAAGAAAAATGTGTGAATAGCGACAACAGATACCGACAAAAGCGTTTGTCGGTATGTTTCCGTCATAAAAGCGACTACTTTCTGACCGTGGATGATGTAAGTCGGAAAAATGTCGGTAAATTCCGAGAAACGCTTTTCTTCAGAAAACCGTCGGAACAGATTGTAGCGATTTCCTCGGAAAACCTAAAATATTCCGACAAACTTATCCCGTCGTAAAGGTGTGAGAAAATTGGTCAGGAATTTATCGGACCAACTCATTTAGAACATATAAGGATTACGAAATTGGACTCGTCGTTTACTGCAATCTTATTTCATCGGCAAATCGCCGGGATCTTAATTATATGTACGGTTAATTCTTGTTGCGTATCAATTTCGGTGCTTATATTGACGGAGTTTTCACATCGGTTGCAGTGGTGACGCGGTGTACTATTGATGAACGTAAATGGGCTTCAGTAAATTGTAAAGCGTAAATCAAATTGTTGCGGCCCAACTGGCCCAATAGTTTTTTTAATAACGACAAAAACATCAGCTTCTGATATATTGAAATTTCATTCGCTTCTACGATATATTGGTCTACATAACTGAAACTAAATCTTCCTGTTTCATTAATTGAGAGGACACCGCTTGCATAATGAATGGCACAACGACCATCTGTTGAGCATTAATGAACTCCTCACCTAACTGTGAAAGTATTAGAAAACGTAAACGAAATTGTTAAGAAGATCTTCCACCTCAAATGAAAGCGGCTCAACAGAAGAAAAACAGAGTGTATACGAGTGGGGCACTATAATTTTAATTTCCTTCGGTTAATATTCGTGAGGTTCGTGAGGTTGAGTTGATCGGGGTGAAGAGTCTTCGTGGGGCGGCGTTGGTATATAATGGCATCTCTTAATATTTACGGTACTCGTACATGGATGTATAGAAGAGTTGATGAAGTTTCAGGGGAAATCAACGAGGAGTTCAAGGAAGGCTTAAGGACGTTTATGCAATTTGCAACGAATCAAGAAATAGCCCGGGCTGAAGGTAAAATAATTTGTCCCTGTTTGAAATGCGGAAATGAGAAATTTCTGAACATAGAAATTGTGTGGAAGCACATATTTTGGAAAGGATTTACACCAGGGTATTACATTTGGTTAGCACATGGGGAAGAATTTAGGTCTACGTCGAGTAGTGGTGGTGTAGGTAATACATCCGACATGGTTGATGATACTTGCAACGTACGGGACCGTATGGAAGAGAATATTGACAATAGAGAGCAAGATAGAGTTGTGGAGATGATTACAGATGTGTTCACGGATACATTGGGAGATGCAAATGCTGCGGAGGAACCTAATACAGATGCGAAGCGTTTTTATGACATGCTTGAAGCAGCTAGTATTCCGATATACGCTGGTTGCAAAGAAGGACAGTCAGCTTTGTCCGCAGCTACTAGGTTGCTGAGCATTAAAACAGAATGGAATTTATCTGAGGATTGTGTGGATGCGATAGCTGATTTTGCAAAAGATTATATGCCTGCAGACAATGTTGCCCCGGAGTCTTACTATGCTATTCAAAAATTAGTCTCCGGTCTAGGATTGCCTTTCCAGATGATAGATGTGTGCAGAGATAATTGCATGATCTTTTGGAGAGTAGATGAGAATCTTACATCATGTAAATTCTGTGGAAAGGAGCGATATCAAGATTCAGGTGGGAAGTCAAATATCCCTTTCCAAAGAATGTGGTACTTGCCAGTTGTGGATCGGTTGAAAAGGCTTTACCAGTCTCAGAGGACAGCAGCCGCAATGAGGTGGCATGCGGAACATGCATTTGAGGGAGAAATATGTCATCCATCTGATGCTGAAGCGTGGAAACATTTTCAAACCCAGTATCCCGAGTTTTCTGAAGAATCTCGTAATGTGTATCTTGGATTATGCACTGATGGTTTTAATCCTTTTGGGAAGTCAGGAAGAAAGTATTCATTGTGGCCCGTGATTGTTACACCTTATAACCTCCCACCAGCCCTTTGCATGAAACGGGAATTTCTTTTCCTCACCGTTCTAGTTCCCGGTCCAGATCACCCACGGAGATCACTTGACATATTTTTGCAGCCTTTGATTGAAGAATTAAAAATGTTGTGGTATAACGGCATTCTTACATATGATATTTCGAAGAAGGATAATTTCCTGATGAAAGCAGTGTTGATGTGGACCATTAGTGACTTTCCCGCATATGGAATGTTATCTGGCTGGACTACCCATGGTAAACTATCATGTCCTTACTGTCAGGATAATACAAATGCCTTCCAGTTGAAGCATGGGCGTAAACCTTGTTGGTTTGACTGCCATCGTCGTTTTTTGAGTGAAAGTCATCCCTACAGGCGCAATCGAAGGCTGTTTAGTAAAAATAAGGTGGTAACAGAAGGTCCACCCGCTACACCAGCCGGTGGGGACCTATTGAGACAGCTTCAAGATTTTGATCTGGACAGAACACCTGATTGTGGAGGCAACGGACATGAAAAAGTAGGCGGTTACGGTGAATTCCACAACTGGCACAAGAAAAGTGTTTTCTTCGATTTACCTTATTGGGAGACCCATCTACTTAGACATAATCTCGACGTTATGCATATTGAGAAGAATATTTTTGAGAACATCATCAACACTGTATTGAACGTCAAAGGGAAAACTAAGGATAATATGAAGTCTCGGATGGACATCCCTCTGCTATGTAGTCGAGAAGCGTTGCATATCTTGGAGAACGGCAAAGCACCAGTTCCAATATTTCGTCTACATGGCGATGGAAAAGAAGAGTTCTTTCATTGGTTATCATCTGATGTCAAGTTCCCCGATGGTTATTCCTCTAACCTTGGGAATTGCATTCATGAGCTTGCGGGTAAATTATATGGTATGAAGAGTCATGACTGTCATGTATTCATGCAGCGACTGCTGCCTTTTGCATTTGCAGAACTGTTACCGAAGAATGTTCACGAATCAGTAGCAGGTACAAAATATATTTCAGTTTATATTTCTTCCCGATATTGGTTGTTAACAATTGTTTATCTTCCTCGTCCAGGTATAGGTGCATTTTTCCGAGACCTTTGTTCAAGGTCGTTAACACATGACGGTTTACGGGTTCTAAGTGAAAACATTCCAACCGTAATATGCAATTTGGAGAAGATATTTCCGCCATCATTTTTTGACGTAATGGAGCATCTTCCTATACACTTGCCCGAAGAAGCAGTTCTCGGTGGCCCTGTCCAATATCGGTGGATGTATCCGTTCGAACGCTTCATGTTCCAATTAAAGAAGAAGGTTAAAAACTTGAGTAAGGTTGAGGGGTCTATTGTTTCACAAAGCATTAACGAGGAGATTTCTTATTTCTCATCGTTTTACTTCGGTCCACATGTCCAAACGAAACTCCGTAAACCAGTCCGATATGACGACGGAGGTGTAACACGTGTTTATCCGAGATACGTCCCTTCAATCTTCCGGGAAATAGGACGGGTTAGTGGACAGAATAAGAGTTTTTGGCTTACGGAAAAGGAATGTGATCACATACACAATTACATCCTCCGCAACTGTGAAGACATTCTATATTTTGAACGGTATGCACTCTAATATTATTAATTGCAATATTTTAGTTCCAACCTCTTTTGTTGTTATTAACGGTGCACTATACATTACATACATTTGAAGTCTATTTGAGGAACAAATACGGACAGAGTATGACGATGTCGTGGAGTCAGACATGGAGGTTATGAAATCAAAAAACTTTCCTAGCTGGTTGAAATATTACGTACGTGTGGAGAATTACATTATGATATTTTCTATTATAATAGCATAAATCAGTTGTTGTTAATTAACACTTACCACCTTCTACCTTGTAGGTGAATTCGTGCTCTTTTACAACCCCCGGCGATCACTCTTGGCTTCTGGATTTAGTCCGAGGCCCTTTAACGAAATCACTCTCCTATCCCATGTATTGTACTCGAGGTTTTATGTTTCGGAGACGTCCTTCAACGAGTCATCGCAAAACCTTTAACCACGGGGTAGTAGTACGCTCAGAAACGCTTGCGTACTATGGGGAGATAACTGACATTATCGAGGTTGAATACCCGGGTTTACTGAATCTGAAATGTATGTTGTTGAAATGTGATTGGTATGACCCAAGTTCGGGAACTGGTGTTAGAGAGACAAAGTTTGGTGTGACAGAGATAAACACTCGTCGGAGACTAAACAAATACGACCCTTTCATTCTTGGTAGCCAAGCTGATCAGGTATGTTACATCCCTTATCCTAGATGCAGAAGGGGACAATTCCCTTGGGTGACAGTCACTCAGGTTAATCCACGCGGTCGGGTGAACGGGAGCCAGGAGAAAGAGGCTATGCAACATACAGGTTTTTTGAGGACCCATCGAACAGAACATGATGATGAAGAAGTGCCCCTCGTAACTGAAGATGTGGAATATGAAGACGATGCTCTAGATGACGCAGAGAACGAAGGAAGTGGTGGGGAATTTGCTGAATCAAGTGATTCTCTATCGTCAGATTCATATTCAGAAGACTCTGACTGAGTTTGGTTTTTGCTATCGTGTTTGTAAAGATGAGACATTGCTTTATAGACATCGTCGTACCTGATTACTAATTATATATGATGAACTTAATTCGCTGTAACCGTAATGTAGAAATCAGGGACATTGTCCGGAAACGCTAATTAAAACATCAATAGTAGGAGATCGTACAAAAGGTTATGGTTCTGTTTTGAACAACACACACAGCCGACAAACGATAGAACTTCAAATACATTAACTTCATACAGTAATAAGATCATTTACCAAAAATGGTCCCCTCAAATGATCCTAAATTACGATATGGATTTGAAACACATAATAGATACTTAGTTGCAGAGCTTCGCAGCAACGAGACCCAGCACAGTTAAACCAGCCATGAAAAGGTACTTCACATCTACCTTTGGTTCTATGGTTGTGTTGCGAACAAGATTACTGAGCTCTTCAACATCTTTCTCCATTGCCGAAAGGCTGTCCTTCAGTTCTGCAATCTCGTCAGAGAATATTCTCCCGCTTGGATCAACGACGGCGGCGTCACCACTTCCAAGTCTTCGTAGCACGAGCTCGTAACTCCTATCAGCTTCTTGCAGTCGAAGATGAAGAATAGTGAAATGTTCGAGCATAGCTTCGTCCAACCATTTCCATATGTGGCGGCCTCCATCCTATAAATACTTCAACAATGTGAGGAGAAAGTGAAATGGCTTAACACCTACTGAAATGGACATGAGTTGAAGAATTTTATATCACCTCACTGTTGCGACAAGTGAAGTATCTCCGACCCGGATTTGTTGCGGTCCGAGATGTCATAAGCAAAGCTCGGCGACCACAGAAGCATTCGTTTGGAAGCCCAAACTCTGGAGAAGGATCACCACGTATGCGTCGCGGGAAGGAAAGGTATTCAGATGATTGCTGAGAATCACTCATAGTGGCTTGAAGAGAATTTCGATTGTAATTGATGAAGGATGATATTATGTTTCTCCCAAATGACTATTTTGATTTACTTTTTTGAGATACGTATATATAGAATAGGTGGGAGGAAATTAAATTACAATTTGAATATGCTTTTACAAATATTAATTAAATAATACTGATATTTTTGCATTTCGAATATCGATACGACTGCTATACAAGACACCTCATTGAGTTTAGTCAAATATTCATCGATTACGTTTCTACATCGGGCAGAAATAAAGTGAACCACCTAGCTCAAGTCTCGTCTGATACATTTATTAGAAGGACCATCGAGTAGTGTTTAGTAGCTATATTTCATATCAGAAAAACATATATTATAAATTAGAACAAAAAGAAATAGAATATGGTTTTAGAACATAATATTACAAAATATGAAATGCATCAAGGGGAAAACAACATTTCTCGCCAGAAAATTACAAGTTCACATCCATACCGAAGCTAACAGAAAGAAGAAATGAACTGCAGGACATTATTATACCACCGACTAGAAAGAGGCTTCGTACTTTCACTTAAACCAGTAGGCAAGAGCAGCAATAACCGTCACTAATAGAAGGACACAATATCCCTCAAATCTAGTCATGCTTAAGTTTGCGAATCGAATTATCTGAACCTCAATTCGCCCTGCTTGGTCTTTCAGCTGCTCGAACTCAGCCGCATAAATCTCCAAGCTTTCCTTGACATTTTCCATCACCGTTTCATGATCGTTAATAGACTCATTCGTTACCTCATCGATCTGCTCTGCATGTTCTTGTAAACTCAGGTTCAGCATCATCAGCTCCTCGTTAACGGCCTGATCCCACCATTTCCATTTGTGGTCTCCATCATCCTATGCAATAAGAGGGAAGCTTAAGCAATAACACTGGAATTGCGTACTAATTTATGTAATTCGTAACACTGATGACCTTACCAAGCTGTTGGGGCATGTGAAATACTTCCTCCCTCTATGGCGTCGGGAAGTCGACTCTTCAACTCGCATAACGCCTCCACAATAACAGTGCTTAGGGATACCAACATCCGCAGATCCAAATCCCCAGCCCATATCCACGCTAGTTGGGGGCGACGCACTATCACTGAGGCTTGAACTCATACCGTCACTTTAGAAATTTCAGTTTAGAGAGAGCACTGAGGATGTGAAACACTTTTACGGATTTTCTAAAGTTATTTAAATCATACTCTACATCCGAAACGTCAAACGTCGGCGTTTGATTTTATTGAATAAAAGAAAGATAAACTTTTTACTTGGGGGGATCAACAGTGCAACTTTTTCTATACTTGTAGACACGTATGTGTAATGAAGTTGATTGGTTGATTTTATACACTCGATTAAGAAAAGTAATTGAAATAATTTTAAAGGTGACGGTAATTAGTCTTGGGAGAGTAAAAGCGTGGCCGCTGAAGTCAGCTTTGCAATCACATCCGCTAAACATCTATAGCCTAACACATCAACGCTTTCTTATTAATTAAGTAGGCAATTTACATGAACGAAAATTATATTAGCGGTAATTGGCGGTCCATCAAATTTTAGGATTCCCGCCAAAGGGTTTTGTTCATTTTATCAAATTATTTCAAGACCATTTAGCGGATAAAATATTATATAGAGGAGGTTGGCCTTATAAATAAACCTCCTAACTAGGTTTAGAGAAGTGTAAATCAGAGAGTCAAAAACTACCCCATACACTTATCTCCTCACCAAGCTAGGCAACGCGCAGCAAAGGTAAAAAGCCTTACCGAAACATACAATAATTTGCAGTCTAGTATAAGAGGTTGTTGGAGTTCATCCTTTTGATGAAACTGGTTCTTATCTAAACACATAAATCAGAAATTGTACTGCTTCGATTTGGTATCTTCTAATGGGCAAATAATAGAAACAAGTTAGAAAAACCGTAGGGAATAAGTATACTTTTGTAGCTGAGTTAAAAATTGTTTGTTCTCAACTACTTCTCATGGTTACTTGTCAAATAGGAGATGTCGATACCAAATGTACCCGGTTCGTGGAGAGGCTTTGTCATGCAAGCTGCTGGAGGTAGTAGGTTCCAACACCGAGATGACGACACACAGCCACCAAGTCAACCGATGGAGACGGAGGAACAGCTTCCTGTTCAACCAGCACCGGTACCGGTCGTGAATGTACCACTGGTCAATATATCTCTGGTGAATGTTCCTGTCATGACTTTGGAAGAGCTCCTCATAGCACCGGGAAGAACTCATCTCGAGAAGCTCCACCCGAATAGGGAGAATGGAGCAGGATGGTAACTGGTTTACTCTTCCTCTAGAATACACTGTTCCTTTTTCCTTACAGAACACGAAACATACTACTATTACGTCTTCCGAACCATACAATGTTTATGACTACAAGGCATGAGATTTAATCTATTTTGTTTACACTTTCCGTGCCATATGGAGGTTTGGATACACCAAGAGCATAACAAAGTCTGTCAAAAATATCATGGAAAACAACTTCCCACACGCAGCTCCAAATTGGACACATGTTGATGGGGATACAAAAGTGGCTTGGTTTACGGCGTTTGCGGTAATGCTAGCCAATCTCTTTCACATTTTATTCGTAAAACGAGATTCATTTGCATGCAACTTATACAACATTAATGTGCTAATGCTAAGTTCATAACCTCTCTGCTTCGTTTACATAGCAAAAATACAATTGGGAGTTGTGTCACAACACCCTTGTGCGTGAGAACTTTGAGACACTATGCGCATCACGGCTGCTAGACCGCGTGTACGAGTGGAAGCAGCTGTGGGTCAAACAGGAAACAAAACCTGCTTGGATGAAGGAGGCAGTGTGGCAAGGGTTTATAATCTACTGGAGTATTGCCAAAAATGTCAAACGAAGCATCACCAACTCTGAAAATCGAAAAAGCAAGCGTGGAGGATATGGAATCTCTAAGCACACATGCGGGTCATGCCCTTATGTCAGGATGCGAGAAAATATGGTACAAGTTACTCAATTTACAATTAGTTGTGTTTGTTGTGCGGAGAAAATCAACTCGTTATGACAAATTATTGCAGCTCATTTCTGCTTTCCTGTGTCCAATACAGCGTGACGAGTTGACTGGGGAGCTTCCTGACATGGTGACATTCATGGAGAGGACACATAAACGGAAGAGTGATGGTGTTTTCGTGGACAAAAAAGCAGAGGCTATTGCCAGAAAATGCAGAGAGCGTGAATCTTCCTTACTCTTGATATCTCAGGAGGATAGTGAGGGTGATACTGAATTAAATGAGAAAGAGTGGAATGCGATATACCGATCTGTAAAGCTTCTTATACAATATCTCCTAATTTCAAACATCCATACTTGTGTTTAAGACAATGTCTCCACTAACAATTGCACATCCTTTCTGCAGGAGGTTAAGGTAATGAATGGCCGTCGTTTTGGCTGTGGGGGCATTGTTGTCGATGATCCTCGACCAACACTTGGACACCAGTCACCAGACTACAAGGAATTGTACTTAGCTACGCAGAAGGAGCTCCTCGAAGCCACCAGTAGTCTCGTTGAAATGTCTGCTCAAGTCAAAGAAGCTGCTTACTGGAGCAGCATAATGCGCAACCTATACCCCGACCAAATACCTCAGGCAGACGCTCCAACAACAACCGGAGCCCCAACGGCGACGACTCTGAACTACATTCCCTCTTAATGGGGTATGTGAATTCGTCTCCCCCTTCTGATGTTTAAAAATGTATGATATGGATGCTATGTTTTGGTATTGTAACCACGGTTAAAATTGGATTATGTGCGATCCTTATGTTTTCATTTCATGTTCTGTTATGCACCTATCAGTGGTTCATGTTTTGTAAGATTATCGGATATTTTAAAGCTATTGTATAATATTTCCTTTCTTAATCCAAGAGCGGTTTAATACTTTTAATTTTCCCGACATCAATCCCACAACTAATGAATTCTGTAAATTGTCCGAAATTTGCGACGAGCTTATCGTAGCTGACTTATCGTTATTTTCCGACCGTCTTCTGACCTAATTATGACTAATCAAATCGTCGGTAAGCGCCCGTAATTTGCCGACTAAATACTTAACACCATCTTGCCGGTATTTTGCGACCATTTATTGGACACATCTTTCTCGGTAGTATCCGACATATTAGCAACAGATTTACTGAGAAAATACCGATCATTTTTATCATCTAAATCTTCTCGGAAATTACCGACAGTTCTATTCTCTTTTTTTTGCCGGTTTATTCCGACGTATGCTATGTCGGCGTTTTCTCGATACTTTCTGACGGTATGCCGAGTACGTATTCCGTCGATCGGGCGAGGAATTTTCGGTGCCGGTAATCTATCGGAAATTACCGACGACGTCTTCCTACGCAAACCCGACGATTTAAATTGACGGAAATCAACGACAAATCTCTGACGACAGTGTGTTTCCGAGACCCATTTGCCGACGCAATGCATTTTCTCGGAATTGTGCCGGAAAACCCCTTTTCCGTTAAATTGCCGACATTATTGCCCGTCGTTAAACAGACTATTTTCTTGTAGTGTGATGTTAAAAAGGGAGAGTGATAAGCGAAGAGTACGAGCTTGAGTACGGAAGTGATCGTCTAGAGATGAGTACGGAGGCTGTCAAATCCCACGAACGAGCTCTTGTCATCGACGATTTAGTTGCCACTGGTGGAACACTCTCCGCTTCTATTAACCTCTTGGGTATTACATTATCTTTTTCTTTATTTTTTTCTTCACATTTTCAAATTCAAAATTAAGCAAAACTTAAGTACGTCCATATTTCGGTAAACGTGTAAAACTTCTACATTATCGAGTTTTTAAATACACGTCCAATTATACATATTTTAGAGCTTGCTGGGGCCGAAGTTGTGGAATGTGCATGTGTTATTGGTTTGCCTAAATTCAAGGTAACAATTATTTTAAAAACGTACGTATAGTTCTGATCAATAGTAATTGATATTTTAGAGGCCTATCTAATATATGTGAAAACGAATCTAAATCGTCTATGTGAGATGCAGGGGCAATGCAGGCTTAAGGGAAAGCCACTGTACATCCTGGTGGAGCCTAACCAGTTAGACTGAATAACCTTTTAAGCTTTTTACTCGATCATCATCTCCATCTATATTTCCAGATTCCAACTATATATGATATCAACGATTACGATAATAAAATAACTGGTTTAATCGATTTTATACGTAACTAAAATTGTATTAGACACTATACGGATGATTCATGCCAGTTACAAGCTAGTTCATATGTATGTATTTCACCATTAACCAAGTTTATCGTTTCTTTATCTTCGATTTTAATATTTGTGGCTTGGTCTGGTTATTAGATTGGTCATGTCCATTGTGTAAAAAAAATGGATTAAAAAATGATGAATAAAAATCATAAGTTTTAAAGAAGTTCTTAACTTGAAAATCTTGAAAATTTATAATTAAAATAATAGCATCATAATCAGATAAAAAAGATAATTTGAAAAAAGAAAGAAAGAAACGTTGGGTGCAGTTTCACGGTAAGGAAAGTAAGGAAAAGGACGAAAGAGCCCCAGCCGCTTAAAGGTGTGTGTATAAAAGAGGGCCGCCTGGCCTATAGTCAAAGAAAACCCATAAAAAA
>OVBB01000254.1:0-13559 GCA_900406415.1 Isatis lusitanica
CGGATATAATGTAAGTCAGCCACAACGTGCGTGGTATTCTAGTAATTAATCCTCTATTCTAGTAATTAATCTTTCGTTAATAAATCAGCTGTAAAGAGAGAGGATAATTTTTGGTCAGCCGTGTCGTAAAATAATTCAGCCGTCAAGTAAATGGTATTCCAGTAATTATTCTTTCACAAGTAAGTCAGCCGTAACGGGGTTGGGTTAACCTTAAACTCATGCTTATTACGGCTGAGTTTAGAAACTCAGCCGTAACTACATCCCATAAGCCGACCACCAGAAATCATTATCCAACCGTTTGTACCCAAAAACTCAGCCAAATGTTCAATAAGTCAGCCAGACCTTCAATAGTCCAGCCGCATAATACGGCTGATTTATGTTTGTAAATCAACCGTCATCCATAACTCAGCCGTCACTAACGGCTGCCTTAAATTCGAAAGTCGATCAATATCTCGTAGGTAGCTTATCTCTCATAACTCAGTCGTAACTGACGACTGGTTTTTGATAGTAAGTCAGCCGCATACTCATAACTCAGCCGTTTTTGTTTACTCAGCCATAACATAACTTAAAGTCAGCATAAACGTAAACGTAACTCAGCCGTAACACATTATGGCTGAGTTCATTAATACACGTCAACAGTTTCTTACGTGGCGCCCATTTTTTTCCTACGTGGCTCTGGTATTTTTGTAATTACGTTTTTTTTGTTACAACATAACATAATGGTACGTTGGGTATGAAAAATATTTCAGTAATTTAGGAAAGATTTGTTTAATTATGGTAATATCACCTAAAATATATGGTATTTGAGCTTTTTCCCGTAAAACTATTATCATCCCATACAATTGCGGATTGATTGTCAATGTGAATGGTGACTTTCTCATTTGGTGATCCCGTGATTTCAGATAACAGATCTTGTAACCAAATCGCCTGCTTTACTTCTTCTGTTCCAGCCATAAACTCGGCTTTACAAGAAGATAATGCAACGACATCTTGCTTCTGAGAACACCAAGTTATAGGACTTTCTCCGAAGTAGAATATGTGTCCGATGGTACTCTTGCCATCATCTGGATCAACATTCAAACTACTATCGCTGTATCCTTCAAGCTTGGGTATGTTTGATCTCTTAAACCCTAGTCCAAGGGAAGTCATTCCTTTTAAGTACCTTAAACACTGCTTCATTGCTGCTTCATGTGATTCTCGTAGACTCTGCATGTATCAGCTTAATACCCCAACACAGAAGGACAAGTCAGGTCTTGATTGAAGCAAATAGCGTAGACAGCCCACATTCTTTCTGAAGTTCGTCGCATCAATCTCCTTTTCTTTCTCAGCTTTTGACAATTGCAGTCCGGTTTCCATAGGTAAATAGACTGGATTGCAGTTCTTCAATCCAGCATCTTCCAAAATCAAAAAAGCAGTTATTATCTTGAGGATTCCAATTTAGTTTCTGATCTTGAAAAACTTCTATACCAAAGTAGTATGTCAGTTTCCCAAGATCACTCATCTCAAACTTTGAAGCCATCTCGCTTTTGAAGTTGTTAATAGTCTCTAGACTTGTTCCTGTTACAAACAAATCATCAACATATACGCCTATGACCAGTAGATGCTCATTGACTTCTTTTCGATAGACAGAGGGCTCTTTGGAAAATTTTCGAAATCGAAGCTCCATAAGAATGCAGTTCAATTTGTTGTTCCAGGCTCTCGGTACTTGTCTCAGCCCATACAAGCTTTGTTGAGCTTGTACACTTTCTCTTCACAGCCTTTCTTCTCAAAACCCTCTGGCTGAGATACGTAGACACTTTCTTTTAATTCTCCGTGTAGAAAAGCAGTTTTGACGTCAAAGATGATGGATCTCCCATCCGTGAGATGCTGCAAGATCAATCAGAAGTCGAATTGTTTCTATTCTTGCTACCGGAGTGAAAACTTCTTCAAAGTCCACACCATATTGCTGAACATACCCTTTAGCAACAAGTATTGCCTTGCATTTGTTGATGCTGCCATCTAAGTTCCTCTTGAGTTTGTATACCCACTTCAAATCGATTTGTTTTGCTCCGACTGGACAGTCCATAAGATCCCATGTTTAATGCTTCTCAATGGAACCGATCTCTTCTTCACAAGCCTGCTTCCACTCCTTAGACTCACTAGCTTCTAAGAAATTTCTAGGTTCATTGTTTATACAGAGGAGTAACATCTCTCCCTCTTCTTCGGCCAACAACACATAATCTTCAAGATATCTTGGTTTGATACTCTGTCTTTGCGATCTTCTTAGTTCAATAGGAGATGACTCATCTGGCTCGAGACATAACTCGTCTGTTTCTTCTTCAGTATGAGCATCATCTCCTGATTCTTCTCTTACTTCCTCTTGCTCAGAACTATTACTGTTTTCGAGTTCTTGAAGACCGTGATTCCCAAAACCATGAAATGTAATGGTGAAACTTTCATCCTTTTCCTTTGGGTTTCTGTATTTCTCCAGCTCCAGCCTTTGCTTTCATCAAATAGGACATCACGACTAACAACAATTCTTCTCGTCTGCGGATCCAGAAGTCGATATGCCTTTGATCCGGGCTATGTGCCTAGATGAACGAGAATACGTGTTCTGTCATCTAGCTTCTTCAAGTGTGGTTTATCAACTTTCGCATAAGAAATACAACCAAAGATCCGTATGTGCTCAACTGTGGGTTTCTTTTCTCGGAAGGCTTCGTATGGAGTCATTTCTTTTAGTGTTCGGGTTGCAACTCTGTTCAAGAGGTAGGTCGAGTGTCTTATGGCTTCTCCCCATAAGTGATTTAGCATGGGCATATGCTTCAGGATATTTCTCGTCATCTCCATCATTGTCCTGTTACGCCTCTTAACCACACCGTTCGGCTGTGGTGTATATGGAGCTGTAAGATGCCTCTTAATGCCCGACTCCTCACAAAACGTGTTAAAATCAGAAGACAAACTCTCCTCCTCTGTCCATTCTCAATGTTCCAATTTGAGCTTCTGATTCTTTCTCAACCAACCTTTTAAAGTTCTGAAACTTGTTGATAGCATCTCCTTTCTCCTTTAGTAGAATTGTCCAGATGTAACAAGAGTAATCATCAATTATGACGAAGATGTATCTGTTTCCCACGTTTGTACTCGTGTAATTGATCTGCAGAGGTCTCCATGGATCAGCTCAAGTTTTCTTTTTGCTCGAAAGGTAGTTGTTTGTGGAAACGATTGTCGCGTCTGTTTCCCTAGCAAGCAAGAACTACAAATTTCTTTCTCGAACGCAGTGGTTACAACTCCGTGCACAAGCTCCTTATTCGCCATCAACTTCAAAGTTGTGTAGTTCACATGACCCATTCGAGCATGCCACAAACTTCTACAAACTTGATTCGCTAGTGCCTGTTAGATAAAGACATGCGTTGTTGCATAATCCCATCCTTACCTTGTACAGACGGTTTCGTGATCTTTCTGCTTTGGCAAGGAGTTTTCCATCATGATCTCTCATTGTCAGGAATGCTCATTTCATCCTGATGTCGCAGCCTGATTCTGTGGCTTGTCCAAGACTGATTATGTTACTTTTTAAATCGGGAATGAAGTAGACATCAGACATAATTCTTGCTTTCCCATTCAATCCACAAAAGCTATCGCGCCTTTTCCTTTGATATCAACACGCGAGTTGTCTCCGAATCGTACTTTCCCAACAATGGTGGAATCAAGAGTTTTAAAATACCTTTTGTCTCCAGTCATATGGTTGCTGGCACCATTATCAAGATACCAGACATCTTCTCCATCAATGTTTGTCTCAAATTTACTCGGGATACAATTCTTTTCATTGAGAAAAACAACTTCATGCATCAATAGCTCATCAGCTTCCTCTGTATCCTTCTCATTTTCTTGAGCCTCTTGCAATTTAAGTAAATGATCAAGGCAGACAGATGCATAGTGACCTGTTTTGTCACAACGAAAACAGGTGATATGTGAGGTGTCTCTTCCTCCTTAGCGTCCACGTCCTCTTCCTCGGGAAAATCTTCCTCCACTTCCTCTGCCTCTGTTGGCTCCATTGTACTCACTGTTGGTGTCTGCATACATAAGCTTACTTTGATCCTCTTGATTTTCATCTTCCTCCTCGAAGATTCTTTCTTTGTAAGCTTTAATACGGCCAACAATGTCTTCAAAAGTTGTGGTATTAAGATCTAATACCTGTTCCAAAGAGGCAACAATATGGATGTACTTTCTCCGAGGAATGCTTTTAAGGAATTTCTTTATCAGCTTAGGTTCTTCAATGATCATTTCTAGAGCAGTAGACTTTGATGAAATTTCTGACATTCTCCCGACAAAATCATCAATAATCACCATATCCAGAGATCATATCACTCATCTTTCTAATGTTCTCCATCTTCATCTCTACAAACACAGAGTTGAAGCAAGGATATTCATTATTCCCTCAAGTAGAAGGATTTTTTGACGGCTCACCGGATTTGGAGTCAAAGCTCATCTCACTCATTTCTCAATTACTGCTTTAAGTCCAAAGTACAACTGGAGCTATGATTGGGATTTGGATTGGCAGTCAAAGATGATGCCACTGATTATTCAAATAATCTCTGTTGTCAGATCTATGGATTTGGATTCACTGCCTAAGCCTGAGTCGAAGCTTATGTCACTTGTTTCTCAAGCAATCTCTCTGTTCAACTCTATGGATTTGGATTCCCTGCGGGAGGCACTGTCCAAGCTCATATCACTTGCAACATATGTGCCTTAGTCACTTCAAACTCTGCTTTCTATATCTGTACTCCTTGTGACTTTGTGGCTCATCTAAAATGTATCAACTTACCACGTGTTATAAGGATATCTCGCCATCCTCATCACTGTCTCTGTCATGCCCCATCTTTTGAGGAAGGAAACATTGTAGTGTTTGCCGGAAAGGTAATAGTCTCAATGAGACATTCAATTGCATTGATGAGTGCAACGATGACTTTGCTTTGTGTTTCAGGTGTGCTTTTTTACCTCAAAAACTGAGGTATCAGCATGATAAGCACTTCCTCACTCTTTCTTATGGGGAGGAGATATATACCGTGACAAACTGGTGTGAGACTTGCGAAGGAAAAATAAAATACGAAAGAAGGGTTCTATATGTGTGATGAGCACTGCTGTGTAACCCTACACATCGAATGTCTGATTGGACGCAACTTATACATGAAGCCTGGTTCATCGTTTATCTATGATATTGATTCTGACACTATTGAAAAGGTAAGTGTTCAATCCAACAATCATCACATGTCTCGCCCTATTTGCGACAAATGTGAGAAGCGTTGTCTAGACAAATTAGTTTTCCAATGTTCTGGATCAATATATATTGTTCGCTGAATTGTATGGTCATTTCTATTGAAGAATACCAATCATGGCTTTTGTTCTAAGAAATACAATTGAAATCAGACTGATGGTCATTTTACCAAGGTTGCTGTCCTTTAATGAGTAAACTACATTGTGTTTTTGTCTTTTGGTTTCCATCTTGTTTGATCAATAGTTTGGAATGGTATACCATACTCAGAGCACTTGGATCGTGTATTGCCATAAGCTTATTCACGAGTACCACTAGTATTCACCGCAGCCATTGCAGCAGGAGAGACTGCAACATTAAAAGCTGTTCAAATGTTGATTTTCGTTTTATCTGGCTCTCATTTTCATCCAGCATGTTGTAAATCTCAGAGAGGCTTGGTCTTTTGTTTGGTAACAGAGGAGAGAAAGTTTGTTATTTTTCTGGTAACGAAATAATCAATCTAGAAATCTGGTTTTTTCTGATTTTTTTTTTTTTTTGGTCAAACCTGGTTTTATCTGATTAAAGAGTCTTTATCTAGGAAGAAAAAAGTAGTACACGATCACTTACCAATATATACTAAGCACGAAAATTGCATCAATTCCATATGTAGTTTTCTTTCTATTTCTATAAGATAACCAGAGTTCCCAGCTTTAGATCAATGGCCCTTCTTCTGGGCTCTGTCTCTTCCTCCTAGTAGTCAAATTAATCTCAGAAGTTGCAGGAGGAGGATGAGGAAGTGATGGAGAGTTGTAGCTGTGTCTCCTTGGTGCTGTCTCTTCTGTTAGCTAATAAGGCCGCTAGTTGTGCTGCTGCAACCGTCTCCTTGGCTAGTTCAGCTGCTGACTCGGTCTCATGATAATGGGTGTTGATGTTCACTACACGATCTGGATGAACAAAGGAACAAAAGGCCTTCATCTTTCCGAGTCCTTATATGGACATTGTTGAAGCAAAAAGAAGAAGATGCATGTATGCCTTGGCACTGATTTTGTAGAATCAATGGGCTCGTTAGAAGCACGTTTTACGGTAAGCCTTAGGCGCTAGAAAGATTACATGTACGGTTTCTTCTTAAGGTTTGAGAAGATCGCAATGAAGATTTTTTAATTATTTTTTTAGTTTTTTTTTCTAATATTTCTTTTTAGTATTCCCATAAATTTTAAATTTTCAACATCATCACTCATAAATTTAAGTTGTTGCTAACTCTCTTCTAGTGAAGTCTTCTTGTGTTTAAGGGTTTGAGACTTCACTAGAAATATAATCCTTAACCGGTATTCTGAACCTAACCAAAATATTTTACATACTATATAAAAAGCATTTACCTACTGGCCGACAATTAAACCCTAAATTGATAAAACAAAAATCTTTCTCCTTTATTCTTTGCACTGTCGCCGGCGTCTTTTTCCTTCACTGCAGACGGCGTCCTTTCAGGTATATCATACATTAAACTTCAAAAACTGGATCTATTATTTATGTACATTAGACTTTAACAGTTCTTGTGGTAAACAGAATGGAGCGATACAGCTACAGTCAACCGTCAAGTAACTCCATTCAATATGCAACTTCTTACGACCGTTACCGATGTTTCTGTGGTTTGGTTCCAGTGATTCAAACATCCAATACTCTCATGAATCCAGGTAGATGTTTTACGGCTGCCAAAATAGTCAGGTAGTATATTTGTTGGTTTTGTTTGAATGCTATAGGAGTTTTATTATGAGACCAAATTTTTGTATAAGATGGTGGCTACCATGTTTTCAAGTGGTGGGATGAGGCTATGATGGACTCTTTTAAAGAGCTGAAGCCGACTGTGGAGGTTGAGATAACTGAAGTGAAAGAGGTAATGGAGACGATGAATCTTAACAAAGTGAAAATGGAGACCGAGACCCTACAACTGAAGGGGGTAATTCTTGACAAGCGTCATTGCAGACTTCTTGAAATCAAGAATGTATTGGTTGGTGGTGTAATCTTCATATTTGGGATTATCTTTTTTTCCTTTTTCTTGAGGCTCTAATTTTGTAATTTGAAGACTTACAATCGAAGACCCTTTCATCTTGTAATTTTCAAAAGGATCAGTTTAATATATATTGCTCGGATTAATTGTTATAACATGCATAATATTGGAATAAACGCCTTCGTACCATTTCTAAATTAATCCTCAAACTACAACCATATATTCACAGCAAATTAGACTGCAGAAGAAGTCTTCCTTTGTTGTCTGAAATTCAAATTACTGAAATATTTATTTAATTGAAATACTAAATTTTCCTCCAAAATTTTCGTGAAACTAATAAATTTCCCTCCAAAATATTTTTAATTTTTTTTTTTTTGAATAAAATGTTAAATTTGATTCAAAAGAAAAATATGCTTTTTTACATCAGAGTGTTACTATTTTGGTTGAATATAGTTTTAACTAAAGAACACGGTAGAAAAATTTACACGTTTGGGATTTGAACAGAGCCTAACCAAGTCACCATAGCCTCGCTGTAGGATTCATCTCGGGTTCGACTAATGCTTATGAGTCTGTTACGAACTGTTCTGTCGATCGTCCTCACCATTTGAGCTGCTAGGAGTGGTTTCTCTCCATGGCGTCGGTTATTCCTCTCCCTCCAAATATGGTGTACTGCAGCTTGGAAGGTGTATCTGAACAGGAAAAGAGTGACCCTGTCGCACTGAATAGTAGATAGGAGATGAACCACATTTGCCCAACTTACTGAAATAATATTTAAGAGTTCTTTAGTAGTCTGAAATTCAAATTACTGAAATAATATTTTAACTGAAAGCTTTCATTTTCCTCCATAATTTTTTGAAAATATTAAATTTCCCCCCAAAAATATTGAATTTCCCTCCAATATATTTTTAAAATTTAAAATTTAAAATTTTAGACTTCTTTAATAGTCTGAAATTCGAATTACTGCAATAATATTTTAATTGAAACCTTAATTTTCCCTCCATTATTGTNCCCCCCCCCCCCCCAATATTTGTTAAAAATTTCAATTGTAATTCATATTTCAGACTTCTTTAGTAGTCTATAATTCAAAGTTCAGACTTCTTTAGTAGTCTATAGTCTGAAATTGGATAAGAAAATAAACCAGAAAATGCGTAACTGTAAAATTCAGTTTTCAGACTTCTATAGTAGTCTAAGATTTCGTTTTTTACCCTATGTATAAAAGAGTTTTTTGCCTGTAACTTTTCATTTTACAAAGAATTGAAAACGGGAAACTAGTTCTCTCTAGTGGAGATTTCCTTGTCCATCCTGCCGCCAGCTCTTTTCCTTTCGGGGTTCAGATTCTCGACCACGGATTCGTCGTCCTCGTCGCCGCCATCCTCTCATATTGGTTGGTAAGTTCTCTTCTCTGTCTTTCTCTTTCTTCTTCTGTATTTCTCTTCCCTTCTTCCCTTTCTCTTTATTCTTTCATCCTTCTTCCTCTTCCCATTCTTCCCTATTCTCAGTCGTCCTTTCCCTTTCCAAACCTGAAATAACCCCGTACGCCGTTATTTTCTTCTTCTTTTTTAAGATCTGGCAGTCGTTGCTTCTTCTTCTATCGCTGCCGCCATTTTTTTTTGAACTATCTTTCGTCTGTCGTCCGTTCGTCCGTTCGGTGCCGCCATACTCAAAAGTTTGGTCGGTTAGTTTTAAAATTGCATTTGTTAGGTTATCAGTTATCAGACGGTTTAGATTTTAAATTGCATTTGTTAGGTTATCGGTTATCAGACAGTTTAGATTTTTAAATATCATTTTTAGGTTATCGCAGACTTCGTTAGTAGACTTCTGTCGTAGACATATTCCATAGACTTCCTCCGTAGACTTCTTCTATGGACTTCAATCGCTGACTTTCTGTTTTAAAATATCCAGGAGACTATTCAGGGTTTAGTTTGAAATGGGTACTCCAGAGTTCCCACGACGGTTCTACACAAGCGGCTTAGAGCCCGATGCGGCTAAAAGTATAGGTTACAATAGCAGTGATTCTAAACTTCAGGCTGCCATGAAAGAATCTCCAACGGAAGTTGAAATGCAAGCGATTTGTGACTCTCCAGTGGGCATATTCTTAAAGCTGTACGAAATGGACTTTTGTTGGGCATCGAGGCTGGTGCATTATTTGCTCACTTTTCAGATAGAGTGCAAGAAGTCCTACGAGATCTGGTTTGTAGTTGGTGCACAGCCAATAAGGTTTTCATTGAATGAGTTTAAAGATATAACTCGACTCAATTGTGATTATGTCGAGGATCTGGGGAATCCAGAGGTGGAGGTTACTGAAGAGCTTACTGAATTCTGAGAGCGTCTTGGAGTGAATATTGAGATGGGCCCAAGCGTTGAACAGATATATTCTGCGTTTGGAGAGTGTGAGAGCTTGTCAGAGGTAGATCGCATGAGGTTGGGATACCTGGCCATCTACGCTGGTTTCATTGAGGCAAAGAAACCCACATGCCACACATGGGTTAACATGGCTAGGCTAGTGATAGATGTAGAACAATTTGAAAACTACCATTGGGGAAGAGTTGTGATATGTTGCAATTTTGACCCATACTAACCTTAGTGTCTAACCCTTTTTTAGAGTTTTTCAAGTATGTTTCAGGTGATTTTAGGTAGTTGTGAAGTTGTTATGAAGTTTGGAGCAGTTGGAGCCCTTGGATCAGAAAAGAACCAGAATTGAAGAAAAGAAGAAGAATCTTGTGAAGTATTACCAACTGCAACCAGCGAGCACATGCTCCCGACTTTTAGCCACCAGCGAGTACCTGCTCGCACCTTCGGAGACAAATAAGGAAAGTCGATTTGCCCTAATCTTAGTGGCAAAAAAGAGGGAGCAGCCGTCTAAAAGACCCAATTATAAATACTCTTTCTAGTCTTAGGTTTTTAATCATCTTTTTCTTTGCTTTTAGCTTTTGAACACCTCTAGAGCTTTCTACTTGTAAGGGAGAAGAAATTCTGCTACAATCTGAGAATATTTTTAAATCCTAGTATTTCTATTTTAATTTCAATGCATTCTTTCATATCGATTTTCATGTCTTCTTTATTTATGTCTGAGTACATCTCTTAGTTAGGTTAATATGTTCAAAGGAATTCATGAGCTAAGGATTAAACATGAATAGGCTTATATTTTGATGTCTTCACCTCTAGTTGTTCTTATTGCTTGAATCGATTTGGCCAATCTATTCTTGATCTTAAGTTAGCTTAGACAGCTAGAGTTGCTAGGTTGCTAGAAGAAACATTGGTGAACAATTTGTTATATGCCTGCGAGAGTAGATGTGTAGAAGAATTGTGAAAAAAAAAACATAAACTCTAATGCTTGTCTGCGATTTCTAGAACCAACGAGAGGTAGGATTTCTAGGTTGTTAGAAAAATTTGTTAATGCCATGATAGTGGATTGATATTATTATTATGTTTGGGTTCTAGATTCGTGCTTAATTATTGTCTGAATAGTTGTTTGATCCATTACTCTGAATCTCCTGTGAATTGCCTTGACCTAACTTTTGCTTATTATTGTCTTTAAAATCCGATTTTAGATTATTGCTTACTATTCACAAAACCAACTTCATATTGATTCATCTTAGCTTTTGATTTAGCTTATTAAACCCTAGTGTAAACTTGGTCCTTGTGGGATTCAACCCCTGAATACTACTTCGTTTGTTGTGCACTTGCAGTAGAAAATTAGGGTTAAAACTCTGTGTATCAGGTTGCTTTTAGAAACCCCATAAAGTCTGTCAAGGATGTACAAGATCTGACCAAGACTTATCACATTGAAAGATTTGTAGAACTTCTCCAGGTTTGGGTGTACAATGCTCTACCAGATTATGCAGGTCAGTTTTGAGATCCACTTCCATACAACCCAACTCCATCTTTGTTCGCTTACAAATATGGCAGAAGTCGAAAACATATTAAAACGAATATGCTGAAACAGGTAACTTACTGGTTTTGATCTCATATTATAGCATTTTTTTCATATGGTCTCATATTGTTTAATGACACTATATTTTTCCTCTACGGACCAGTATTCAGAACTGAAGGACTCGGTTGAAGAAATGTTCCGTCAGTGGGATGATGATGAAAATGATGACAAGATTGTCAACATTATCAAGCCTATGTTCGGACATAACTGGAAGTGGATCAAAGATCATTGGTCCAAACCTGGAATCTTGATTAAGGTGAAGACTGAGATGAAGCCTGAGATCTCTGCAATTTCCAAAAGAAGCTCCGAGACTGAAAAAGAAGAAGAAAGTAGAAAGAAGTTTCGGCCGGATTAGTCTTCTCTAGAGCTTTCTGATTTGATGAACTCTATTTATGTAAATCTGAAGAACTAAATTGACACTTGCTTCCAGACTTCCAGTCCTTAACCCAGCAAATGACAGCAGGTTTTATTTCTTCTGAAAAGAAGATTATCCTTGTCAGTGAGCAGGTTTCATCTGCGGTGGAAAGCATTGCGGCAATGAAATAAAGTCTTGCCAAAGGTGATGACAAAGATGTTGGTGTGGATGCAGTAGGTGACAAAAAAACTAGTGATCAAGCAGGTGGTCAAGAAAAAGTTGGAGTGAAAATAAATGAGGAAGTTGCTCATTCAGAACGTGCTGGTGAGGAACGTGCCGCTGAGGAACGTGCTGGTGAGGTGGTCATTTCTACTGATGGAGGAGACAGTGAAGAAGGGAAGAAAGCTGAGGAGGTCCACCACGAGACAACTCATGCTAGGGTTAGTTCCAAACCCTGTCCCAAATCTAAAAAGAAGAGAAAGAACAAGAAATAGATGTGTTTGTTTCTGTGTGTTTTTAAACTTCTGTTGGGGTTAGGTATGTGGTTTCTATTTGTTTATACAATTTTCAGGATGTGTTTTAAACTTTCAGATTATTGTTGCTGTTCAAAATCTTCTGCTTGGTAGGTTTCAAAGATTTTTTTTACTTTTAAATTGTGCAAAAACTGATGCAAAGTGATGTGGAAATGGGTTATGAGAGTGTCAATGGTGGAAGTGAACCTAATGTTGTTGTCGTCGAGAACCCAGATCCGGCCACTGATTTCCAGAAGCCCCTGATCGACAAACAAATGAAATCCAAAACAGCGGCCCAAAATATTGCACGTGGAAAGACTAAGAGGGTTAAGAGGCTTGTTGCAAGCCAATTGTCCCCATTTCAAAGAAATAGCACCATTAGGGCAATTACTGAAACCTCACTCGACCGAGGATATGATCCCTTTGCAGCAGCTGATAAGAAGAAGGTGAATGTGCTAATTGGATGGCTAAAAAAACACCCGTAAGTGACTTTTTTCGTCTTATGTCTTGTTAAAACGATTCCAAAAAATTCATTCATCTTAAATTTTTAATTATGTTGGTCCTGATACAGGGAATACAAACCAAGAAAGAAACCGGAAAGGTGGACTTCTGATATTCATGCATTTTTCTTGGTTTTGATCATATATTTTAGCTTCTTTTCCTTTGTTTTTCTTTGCATTTAGGCATTTTAAGATGCATTTGTGCATTAGTACCTCTTTTCAGGTTGTTGGATGGAGTTTGAGGAGATTTGGAGATATTTGGAGCTAAGTTGGGATCAGAATGAAGAGGAGGAATTCGAGGAGCAACCAGCAGCCAGGACTAGGTCGCTACGTGCAATCGAGAAGCCTAGCGACTAAGAGCAGGAAGCCTAGCGACCATTCACAAGTCACTAGCGACCATGCCTAGCGGCCAGGACTAGGTTTAGCCGAGATTTGTTAGGTTAACCAGGACTTTTCTTAGACTTGTATAAATAGGCTATTAACCTATTTTTAGAGAACATTCTATTATCTTGTGAACAAAAACCTAAAAACCATTGTTCTTCTTCTTAATCAATCAAGTAATTTCCATCTTTTGTTTGTTTTCCTTTCTTTTCTTCTTGTTAAATCTTGCTTATCTTGTGATTATGCACTTCTCAACCATGAGTTTGTGTGTTCTCACTATGATTAGTGAGTAGTCTTTTAATTAGACTCATGGGTTAGGTAGATCTAGGGTGATTAGGAGGTGATTGGGGATTGTTATTGTTTATTGGGCAGTTTCATTCTCTTTAGGTTGTTCTTAATGCTAGATTTGAGCCATAATCTCTGTTTCTAGATCTTAGGTTTCTCTTAGCCCAGAAGGTGTTTGATGAAATGTCTGAGCCAAATCTATTGAGAGTCTTGCATGTCTAACCAATGATAGTTGATGTTAGGGTGCATGATATGCTGTTAAGGCTGAGTCTAATGCATATTTAGCTTGTCTTAGTCCAATGAGAATTGATTATTGAGCTTGTTAGCATAGGACCATTTCCATGAGAGTGGATTGGTTTTCCC
>OVBB01000254.1:13634-32224 GCA_900406415.1 Isatis lusitanica
CAAATAGTCACCTGAAAATCACTGACCAATGCCCATGGGTCTAATGCTCTTCATTATCTGTTTTTCCCCTGTTTTTGCTTATTGTTCTGTCTTTGGTTCTCTTGTTATTGCCTCTTGCTTCTTGTTTGCATCTTTCTTTGTTTCTTGCTGCATTTCATTTGTTAGGTTGTTAGATAACTGAATCATTCACCACCTGAGAACACTTAAATNATGAACCATTCACCACCTGAGAGCACTTAGATTAGACAATTTCTTGAATCTTTAGTGAGTGTAACTTCCTAGGTATGGATTGAATCATATTGCTGCAATGACATGAGTGGTGTAGGGAATTGAAGTGATTGCAAAATCCTGCTTATCAATTTGGTTCCGTTGCCATTCTAGGACTGTTTAGCCATTAGAGTTTGGAAATTGCTTGAGACTAAGTCATATTACCCCTTGAATTCTCATTTTTTGTGAGTTTTTCTCTGTTTTGTAGGTCTGTGCATGAACTTAAGGAGTAGAGGTCCTACAAACCTTCTTCCAGGAGTTGAAGATATCAGAGCATTAGAGAGACAGCTTGCTAGAGAGAGGAGAGTTCAGGACAGAGTTGATCAGTTTGAAGGATTGGGCAGCCAATATGGCCAATCAACAAGAGCAACAAGAAGCTCAAGGGCATAATGGAAATGCTAATAGAGCTTTTGGAAGAGCTATTGGAGAAATAGATGCCCCTAGCATCTATGGCAACAGATGTGGCATCAGACCACCACCCATTGAGAACAACAACTTTGAGATTAAAGGAAGCCTTCTCAACATGATTCAGAACAACAAGTTTCATGGGCTACCTTTGGAGGACCCTCTTGATCATCTTGACAAGTTTGACATGCTCTATAGCACAGTCAAAATGAATGGAGTGTCTGAAGATGCATTCAAGCTAAGGCTTTTCCCCTTCTCACTTGGAGATAAAGCACATCTTTGGGAAAAGAGCTTACCTCAAGGCAAAATCACTTCTTGGGATCAATGTAAGAAGGAATTGCTCTCTAAGTTCTTCTCTACAACAAGAACAGCCAGATTGAGGAATGAAATATTAAGCTTTGCTCAAAAGGAAAATGAGAACTTTGGAGAGGCTTGGGAGAGATTCAATGGTTACACCCTTCAATGCCCACACCATGGGTTCTCCAAAGAAAGCCTTCTCACAACCCTCTATAGAGGAGTCCTTCCCAAGTATAGGATGATGTTGGATACAGCAAGCAATGAAAACTTTTTGGGACTTGCTGAAGCTGATGGGCTGCTCCTTGTGGAGAATGTCTACCAAAGTAACTCAGCTTATGGGGATAATTATGACAGAACATCCAGAACAGGAAGTGATGATCAAAGGAAGCAGATTATTGCCCTCAATGAGAAGATGGATAAGTTGATTAGTGCCAACCAAAGAGCTGTCAACTTTGTTGGTGACTTTGATCAAAGCCAGCTATATCAAGACTACAATGTGGACATGCCACATGATGCACAAGAGGAGCTGAACTACATTGGGAGCCAAGGGTTTCAAAGAGGATTCAACAACAACTACAGGAATCATCCCAATCTCTCCTATAGAAGCAACAATGTAGAGAACCCTCAAGATCAGCACTACCTCCAACCTAGACCCCAAGCTCCCAATCAACAACAAGGCAACTTCCAACAAAAGTCTTTCTACAATAATCAAGTTTTCCAGCCTAAAGCTCAATACCCCAACCAACAGAGGTTTTATCCCAACCAAGGGAACAACCAGCAACAAGTTCAAGGAAGTTCTTATACTTCTCAAGATGAGTTAGCTCAGTCCTTGCTAAGACAATTTCTGGAATGCCAAGGCAAATCAGCTATTGAAATCTCCACCATGAAGAATGACTTCAATGCAAAAGTGGAAAGCTTGCAAATGCACATGAAGACCCTTGATAATCAAATGGCCCAAGTGACATCAAGCTCCAAAAGACCAATGGGTCAACTTCCAGGGAAATCAGAGCCAAACCTCAAATAATATATCAATGCTATCACATTAAGGAGTGGTAAAAAGCTGCCTTCTAGGGTCATCATTGAGGATAATGTGCAGATTGATGGGGAGGAGGAACTTGACAGTTTTGTTGAAAAGGCAGTTAAGAAGACAGCTGAAGTTGAGGTTGAGAAGGCATTTGAGAAGACTGTTGAAGTTGAGGTTGAGAAGGCAGTTGAGAAGATTGTTGGGAAAGAGTTTGACTACAAAGGAAAGGGCAAAGTTGGTGAAGAAAAGACAGCTCCAAAGAAAGGGTCTACATCTACATCAAATGCAGCAGTTTTTGAGCCTCCAGCCTATGAACCAAAGCTACCTTTTCCAAGGAGATTCAAGAAACAATTTATGGAAAAGTATAGGGCCATTTTTGATAGGCAAATGAATCAAGTTTAGATCACCATGCCTATTATTGAAGCATTCTTAATGGTTCCCCAATACAACAAATTCTTGAAGGATGCTATCAAAGACAAGACCAAGGTTTTGGAAGGAATGGTTATGCTAACACATGAAGTAAGTGCAATTATCTCTAGGAAAATCATTCCTAAGAAGCTGAAAGATCCAGGTTGCTTTANAGGAGATTCAAGAAACAATTTATGGAAAAGTATAGGGCCATTTTTGATAGGCAAATGAATCAAGTTTAGATCACCATGCCTATTATTGAAGCATTCTTAATGGTTCCCCAATACAACAAATTCTTGAAGGATGCTATCAAAGACAAGACCAAGGTTTTGGAAGGAATGGTTATGCTAACACATGAAGTAAGTGCAATTATCTCTAGGAAAATCATTCCTAAGAAGCTGAAAGATCCAGGTTGCTTTACACTTCCTTGTTCATTAGGACATTTGTCTTTTGAAAGATGTTTGTGTGATTTAGGAGCAAGTGTGAGTCTTACGCCACTATCCATAGCAGAAGCTCTAGGTTTCACCTCCTACAAATCTTGCAGAATATCATTGATATTAGCTGATATGTCAGTAAAGTATCCAGTAGAAATGTTAGAAGATCTGCCAGTCATGGTGGGAGATGCTGAGATTCCCACAGATTTTGTTGTGCTTAAGATGGATGAGGAGCCAAAGGACCCATTGATTTTTGGGAGGCCTTTCTTAGCCACAGCTGGAGCTATTATTGATGTGCAGAGAGGCAAGATTGACCTGCATTTGGGAGACAACCACACCCTCAAGTTTTACATCAGTTCTGTGATTAAGAGACCTACAATTGATGGGCAAGTGTTTTGGATTGAAACTATGGATGAGCTGGCTGATGAGTTTCTTGAAGAGCTGAAACAAGAGGATTGTTTGCAATTGGCATTGACTTCTAAGAAGGAGGTAGATGATCTAAGCATAGAGACTGCTGAGTATGTGAAACTCCTTGATTCACACAAGGTCAAGGAAGGAGATGCTGGGTTTGAGAAGCTTCAAGATGATGTGTATCACGTCTGTATGATTGAGGAAAGTGAGCTCAAGAGCACTGCTAGCACTGGTCAGACTAGCTTGGAAGAGGACTGGAGTGAACTCAATGCTCCCAAATTGGACCTCAAACCACTGCCTCAAGGGCTAAGGTATGTCTTTCTAGGAACCAATAACTCTTATCATGTCATTGTCAATGCTGAACTTAGTGATGAGGACACTAGTTTACTCATCCAAGAGCTTAGGAAGTATAGAAAACTCATAGGTTATTCCTTAGATGACATCAAGGGAATTTCACCTAGCTTGTGCATGCATAGGATAAACCTAGAAAATGAGTCTATGACTTCCATTAAACTTCAAAGGAGGCTGAACCCTAACCTTAAGGAGGTAGTCAAGAAGGAAATTCTGAAGTTCTTGGATGCAGGAATCATCTACCCCATCTCAGATTCTACATGGATTTATCCAGTTCATGTGGTGCCTAAGAAAGGATGGATTACAGTTGTCAAACATGACAAGGATGAGTTGATTCCAACTAGGACTATCACTGGGCATAGGATGTGTATATACTATAGGAAGCTGAATTTTGCATCTAGAAAAGATCACTTCCTATTACCCTTCATTGACCAGATGTTATAAAGGCTAGCAAACCATCCTTATTACTGTTTCTTAGATGGTTATTCAGGTTTTTTCCAAATTCCAATCCACCCTAATGACCAAGAGAAGACCACCTTCACCTGCCCCTATGGCACATTTGCATATAGGAGGATACCATTTGGTCTTTGCAATGCTCCTGCCACTTTTCAAAGATGCATGATGTCAATATTTTTTGATCTAACTGAGCATATCATGGAAGTCTTCATGGATGACTTCTCTGTATATGGCTCCTCTTTTTCTACTTGTTTGTCAAACTTGTGCAGGGTCCTGAAAAGGTGTGAGGAGACAAGCTTGGTGCTAAATTGGGAAAAGTGCTACTTCATGGTGAATCAAGGCATTGTGCTGGGACACAAGATTTCAGAGCAGAGCATTGAGGTTGATAAGGCAAAGATAGAGGTCATCGTCAGTTTGGAGCCTCCCACCAATGTCAAGGGAATCAGAAGTTTCTTGGGGCATGCTGGATTTTACAAAAGATTCATCAAGGATTTCTCCAAAATTGCTAGACCTTTGACTAAGCTCCTCTGTAAAGATGCTGCCTTTGATTTTGATGCTGAATGTTTTGAAGCATTTCAGAGAATCAAGAAGGAATTGGTCAGTGCACCCATTGTTCAAGCACCAGACTGGGACTTGCCTTTTGAACTTATGTGTGATGCAAGTGATTTTGCTGTTGGAGCTGTGCTAGGCCAAAAGAAGGAGGAGAAGAAGCTGCATGTGATCTACTATGCTAGCAGGACTTTAGATGAGGCACAAGTCAAGTATGCAACAAACTGAAAAGGAGCTCCTAGCTATAGTGTTTGCTTTTGAGAAGTTCAGGTCCTACTTGGTTGGGTCAAAGGTCATTGTCTACACAGATCATGCTGCATTGAGACACCTTTTGGTAAAGAAGGATGCAAAGCCAAGACTGCTAAGGTGGATTTTGCTTCTTCAGGAGTTTGATTTGGAGATCAAGGACAAACCAGGAGTTGAGAATGGAGTTGCAGATCATCTTTCCAGGCTAATGATTGAAGAGAACATTCCAATAGATGATTCTTTGCTTGAAGAACAGCTGATGGCAGTAAACAATGTGCTTGTAGCTATGGAAGCTGCTAGAAATTGGAAGAAGCTGAAAGGTTGGATGAGAAACTCCCTTGGTATGCTGACATTGTGAACTACTTAACTTGTGGAAAGGAACCTTTGAAGCTGGAAGGGTATCAGAGAAAGAAGTTCTTCAAAGACATCAACATCACAAGATTCTTTTGGGATGAGCCCTATTTGTACACTGTATGCAAGGACCAATTGTACAGAAGATGTGTTGCAGAAGAGGAAGTGGGAGGTATTCTTCAAGCCTGTCATAGTTCTGCATATGGAGGTCACTTTGCAACTTTCAAGACTGTGACAAAGGTGCTTCAAGCTGGTTTTTGGTGGCCCACAATGTGGAAGGACACACACAACTTCATCTCAAGATGTTATCCTTGTCAAACGAAAGGGAATATTGGCAAAAGGAATGAAATGCCCCAGAATCCAATATTTGAAGTTGAAATTTTTGATGTGTGGGGGATAGACTTCATGGGACCATTTCCTTCTTCATATGGGAATCAGTACATACTGGTGGCTGTAGACTATGTTTCAAAATGGGTTGAAGCTGTAGCAAGCCCNTTAAGCTGTTTAAGACCATAATCTTTCCAAGGGTTGTAGTTAGTGATGGAGGTTCACACTTCATCAACAATGTGTTTGAAGGCCTACTTAAGAAGCATGGAGTGAAACATAAGGTTGCAACACCTTACCACCCTCAAACAAGTGGTCAAGTTGAAGTTTCAAATAGGCAGATAAAAGCTATCTTGGAGAAGACTGTGAGAATTACAAGGAAGGGCTGGGCAGCCAAGTTGGATGATGCTTTATGGGCTTATAGGACTGCTTTCAAAACTCCTCTGGGTACCACTCCTTTTAACCTGATTTATGAGAAGTCTTGTCATCTGCCTGTGGAGCTGGAATACAAGGCTTTGAGGGCTGTGAAATTGCTGAACTTTGACATCAAGACTGCCAAGGAAAAGAGGTTGATTCAGTTGAGTGAACTTGATGAGATCAGACTTGATGCTTATGAAAGCTCAAGAATCTACAAGGAGAAAACCAAGACCTTCCATGATAAGAGGATTCTACAGAGGAATTTCAAGAAAGATGATATAGTTCTGTTGTTCAACTCAAAACTTAAGTTATTCCCTGGAAAGTTGAAGTCTAGGTGGAGTGGACCCTTCAAGATCAAAGAGGTGAAGCCATATGGGGCAGTTATGCTGATAAAAAATAATGGTGAAGAGTTCACAGTGAATGGACAGAGGGTAAAACCTTATTTGGCTGAAGAACTCAAGGATGAGGGAGGTTCAATGGCTCTCTCAGACCCACCCCAAGGCTAAAGACTAGGAAAGTCAAGCTTAGAGACTCAAAACAAGCTCACTTGGGAGGAAGTCCCATGAGTATCCTTTGTAAATACTCTCTTTTAGCTTTTTAATTTTTTTTCCCTTGTTATTTTGCTTCTTAGGATCTTTTTCAGGAAGTCAAGTGAAGGTTGGAGTACTGAGACAAGAGTTTGGAAGTACATTTGGGCGTTTTAGCACCTAGCGACCCAGCCTAGCGGCCAAACGCAGGCCGCTACGCTCTAGCGGGCACCGGTAGCCGCTAGACCAGGTCGCCACTAAGATACGGGATAGCTAGCGGGCAGGCATAGCGGCCAAACGCAGGTCGCTACGCCCTAGCGGTCTCCTCTAGCGGGCTAATGAAGGTCGCTACGCTCCGTCCAGGTAAGTTAAACTTTCCCTCCCTCGCGTTGACCGGTCTAAATTAAGTGTTTTTAAACCGATTTTTCAATCAATTTTGACTCATAAACCGAATCCACTCGATTTAGACCGGATTTTCTCCTTGTGTTCTCTTCCTCTCGACAAAAGCATCATCTCTCTTCTTCTTCCAAAACGATTTTCACTCAATTCTCAATCGTTTTTCACGATTTTTGTTTCCCTGTGCGCGAATTTTATTGCTGTTTCTCCTCCTCCTCTCGTTCATCAACAACAAACAAGGTATGCATCTCAACTTTTCGATTTCGTTTGAGCTCTTTTGAGTGAAAAATTCGATTTCAATTTTGTTGCTGCATTGTGCCGAAATTGGTTGGTTTAGCTTGGAATATGATGGTTGTTGATAGATTAGGAGGAATTAAAAGCAAATTCAAACCCAATTGCATGAAATTTGAAAATCCGAAATTAGGGTTCTTGAGCAATTTGAGGGTTTTGAAAATTTTTGGGGGAAATGACTAATTGTGGTTTCATTGAGTGTAATTGAGTGTGTTTAGCTGGTGTGCAAGAAACACATTTGGATGATTTTTGTTTCACAAATTTTTGAAAAATGTGTTAAGAACTTGCAATTTGGTTGAAATTTGGAGTTTGTGATTTGTGTGTTAGTGATGATGAGCGAATTTGATGATTGATGAGTGCTTTTTGATGGTTTGATGTTGACTTCTAGCTTGTGGCATTGTTTTGGCAATTTGCTAGTTGAGCTCTCTTCTTTGTTTCATGAAAAATCTTTTAATTGGAATTTGGATTGAGCTAGTGCTTTGAAGGTTTATGCTAAGCATGTTTCTAAGCTAGTGTTGTTAAATTGGTTGCTTGATTGTTCATGTTGCATCACTTGCTTCACTTTGGATGAATTGGACTGAATTGAGTTTTGCATCTCCATAAGCATTTGTTTGACAAACTCTTGAACAATTCTTGCTCTTCTTGATGAATTCGTTGGTGTTTCTAATTGGTTTGCATAACTTGGTTGATTATTTCACTTGTTTGTGGTGATGATTTGAGCTTAAACTAACAAGTTCCAAGTCTTGCTTAATGTACAGGAATCACCATGGCAAGAGAACAACAGAGGAAAACAAGAAGTTAGGTAGCTAAAGAAGTGCAAGCATCAAATCACGTTGTGGCTGCTTTACAAAAAAGAGCTGATAAAGGAAAAGGAATGGCTACTTCAAGCAGTAGACGGCAACAAGAGGCAGCAGAGAGTGAGCCAGAAGACATCCAAATTTAGCAACCTACCAGAAGGAGCACCAAGAGGGCAAGGGGCAAGGAGAAGGCTCCACCGACATATGCTCAGCTTTTGATGAAGCTTAAAAGCATTGATTGGGTCCTAACACGTTTTCCAGATCCAGAATCATTGAAGAAACTAGGGGTATACGACGACGTAGGGGCTATTCTTACAGAGATGGGACGCCTAGACTTCTTCTTGCGCCATGAGTACCCAGCATATCCAGAGCCTTCACGTGAATTCCTGGCCTCTTTGCGAGTGACATAGCTTAACAACAGGTCCGACATTGAAGGCTGCGGGTACATCACCTTCTCAGTTCAAGGGAAGAGTTACAGGATCAGTTTTAAAGAGCTAAGCGACATATATCAGAGCAAGGATGGTCTCAGTTGCAGTCCACCAGGAGATGGGTCTACTGCTTCCTTTTTGTGGAGGATCATTGCTGGAAAATACAAACCAGGGCACAACAGGAATGCCCACATCAGGCACCCTGCGATCAGATACATCCAGAGGACTCTTGCCCATACTATATTCGCTAGATGCGAAAACGGCGGAGTCAACGAGGAAGAAGTGAGACTTATGGCTTGGGGTCTCCGATCATGGCTCCCGGAGAGAGCAGAGTTGGCTGATGGCTACGATTTCAGCCTGGTGGGTTTCCTCATGGGACGAGTAATGTGTTGTTAGGATTGGGCATGGACGCATACAGATAAGACGCCACAGTTGAGCATTGGCGGCCTGATCACACCCATTCTCCTCTCCCAGGACAGATGCTTGAGCCAGAGAAGATCGATATCCGGTACTTGGCTAGGATCGGGTTCTTACAGGGCAGACTCGGCGATCAGTTCGGTTACTCATTTTCCCATATACAAGATGATCTGGGTACCGTTTTGCTGCCCAACAAAGCTCTCACGAACATCACACTGCCGGGCAACATAGCTTTCAACCTGGACCACCGTCATCTCTACCCCCTACCTCTGAGCCGTTTAAGAAGATCCGTCAGACAAAGAATGCATCACCCGCAGAGGTTACTGGACCAGAAGATGAGGAAAGTCTCGCACATCCTATTCCGCCACCGAGCCCAATATATGGCAGTGCGAGGTACCACTTCTATCCCACCTCAGCTGCTCTGCCAGATGGAACTCTCCGTGTGGCTCACACTCAGATTCGCCGACTCCAGCGTTGGAACAAGTGGCAGGATAGAACCATCGGAAAGTTTGTTGGTACAGTCCGCAGCCTGAAGAAGCAAGTGAAGAAGCTCCTGAAAGGGTCCAGCTCAAGCGGTGGTGCAGAGACTTCTTTTGATCAGCACATGGTTGAGGCATCCGAGCCTGCTGCAGAGCGTCGCCACTCTTATCATAGCAGCTGTGATCAGCCCGGATCTTCAGAGCCTCCCCGTGCATCCGCTCATGAGCGCTGCCGTGCAGCAGTCGCAAATATGTTCCCGCTCCACCTCCAGATTCGGACAATGAGTCCCTCTCACTCGGGAGCTCCTCGGAGTCTTCCCCTTCACAGCAGTTTTGAGGTACTCCTGCACACTTCCTTGTACATATTCGTTTTATTGCTTTTCCTATCTTTTTCGGTTTCTCCTTCAAGGTTATTTCCCACTGAGATAGTGTGAGATAAGTTTGGGGAAGAAACCAAGTTTTTGAAATTGTGTTCTTTTTTGTTTTCCCTTTGAGTCTGCATTTGCATTGTGAATACTTATGAATTCCAAAGAAAAAAAACAAAAAATTGAAAAAAATTTCAAAAACACAAAAAATGCATTTAGGATCATATTTTCTTTCATTATTAAGATTGAGTCTAGTCCCCATATCATTTAGCTTTGCATTTGCATTCATATGCATAGGGAGCAATGATATGATTTCCTTGTAGGGTGTTAGCATTGGAGACGAATTTGGTGCTCTAGTTAGTGGTTCTCTATTGCATTTGAGTTGAAAGTAAGGATGAACCATGCTTGGATCAACTGTTTTGATTGCCTTGGTGTTAGCTGAAACTTCCATGGATTGTGTTTCACTCTAATTTATTGGAACCTTAATTTGAACACTTAATTATCATGCTTGTGGGAACTTGATGAAGCTCATGGATACAATACACATACTAGGGCTTTCTTCCATCTTTTTACCACTCTTTGCTAGCCCTAGTAGATATCCTCACCCATAGCCTAGCCTTCCTTCAAGCCAACACTAATATTGAGAGATTTGTGNCCATGGATTGTGTTTCACTCTAATTTATTGGAACCTTAATTTGAACACTTAATTATCATGCTTGTGGGAACTTGATGAAGCTCATGGATACAATACACATACTAGGGCTTTCTTCCATCTTTTTACCACTCTTTGCTAGCCCTAGTAGATATCCTCACCCATAGCCTAGCCTTCCTTCAAGCCAACACTAATATTGAGAGATTTGTGAGGCCTTCTTTCCCATATGGTTGAACTTAGCATAAAGTGTTAGGATTTGGGACGACAGGTTTAGGCTCTCATATAGATCCAGCTCTTCATTTCAGAGCTTGGTTTAGGGCTAGGTGGTTTGAGTTGAGATTTTGGGGAGTTGTGATCATAAGTGTGGGAAGCCTTAAGAGTCTTAAAAAGTGGAAAGAATTGGGGATTAGTTGAAAGGTTAACTTGAGTTGATGAAAAGAAAAGAAATGCTCTGAGTTTAAGTATTGTGTTGGGAAGCCTCTCTTCTAAAAAAAAAGAGGAGAAGAAAAGAAAGAAATGAAATTGAAAAAATAAGAGCCCAAGGAGGCCAACAGAAGTGAAGAATAAAAAAAAGAAAAAAAGAGAGAGTATCTTTTCCAATGAAGTTTTAAGAGCTAAGTTGTCAAGTAAAAGTGAAGAGTAATCCATTCAACTAAGAATGTTAAGAAAAAGGGGTAGAATAGGTGAACTTTGGGCTGGGATTCGATGAATAGGTAATCACATTTGGGGCATGAGGGTAGATGAGAGTCTAGTCCTGTATGCATCAGTTGTCCTTTACCTTTAGCATTATGCCATAGTTCAATCTTTTTCAGTGAGTGATCCCTTGTGATTGATAAATGAACCCCAATTCTGTTTGAGGTCATCTTTACCTCAAGACCTTAACCCCAAGTCAAATGAGCTAATTCAAGTTTGCACAAGTGTGATCCATGGTTCTAAGTTTAATGAATGTTAAAGGGTGAAATACTTGATGTGTTTGTGTAGGTTGGGCTTTGGTAGGATGATCTTGTTGTGATGGGCATGGCTAGCTCTTTTGGAGTAGGTTTGGCATCAAGTGCACTTTAGAATCAAGAACTAGAACACCAATTTGATCTCTTTTGTTGATGTATGTGGATCTGAGCTCCCACCTTCAAACCAACTCTCTCCTTTCTTAACTTTTGCTTTGCTTGAGGGCAAGCAAATGATAAGTTTGGGGGAGTTGATATTCATGCATTTTTCTTGGTTTTGATCATATCTTTTAGCTTCTTTTCCTTTGTTTTTCTTTGCATTTAGGCATTTTAGGATGCATTTTTGCATTAGTACCTCTTTTCAGGTTGTTGGATGGAGTCTGAAGAGATTTGGAGATATTTGGAGCTAAGTTAGGATCAGAATCAAGAAGAGGAATTCGAGGAGCAGCCAGCGGCCATGCCTAGCGGCCAGGACTAGGTCGCTACGTGCAATCGAGAAGCCTAGCGACTAAGAGCAGGAGGCCTAGCGACCATTCACAAGTCACTAGCGACCATGCCTAGCGACCAAGCACTGGTCGCTAGCGACCGACCACCCCTAGTGACTGATGGAAGCCGCTACGACACTTCGTGAAGAGAAGAAATTGTTGACTTTCTAAACCACATTGACTTTCCGAATTTTCTTTTGATTTTGCCTGGTTTAGCCAAGATTTGTTAGGTTAACCAGGGCTTTTCTTAGACTTGTATAAATAGGCTCTTAACCTATTTTTAGAGAACATTATATTATCTTGTGAACAAAAACCTAAAAACCATTGTTCTTCTTCTTAATCAATCAAGTAATTTCCATCTTTTGTTTGTTTTTCTCTCTTTTCTCATTGTTAAATCTTGCTTATCTTGTGATTATGCACTTCTCAACCATGAGTTTGTGTGTTCTCACTATGATTAGTGAGTATTTTTTTAATTAGACTCATGGGTTAGGTAGATCTAAGGTGATTGGGGATTGTTACTGTTTATTGGGTAGTTTCCTTCTCTTTATGTTGTTCTTAATGCTAGATTTGAGCCATACTCTCTGTTTCTAGATCTTAGGTTTCTCTTAGCCCAGAAGGTGTTTGATGAAATGTCTGAGCCAAATCTATTGAGAGTCTTGCATGTCTAACCAATGATAGTTGATGTTAGGGTGCATGATATGCTGTTAAGGCTGAGTCTAATGCATGTTTAGCTTGTCTTAGTCCAATGAGAATTGATGATTGAGCTTGTTAGCATAGGACCATTTCCATGAGAGTGGATTGGTTTTCCCTTGTTCCTTAGGCTTAGGATGGTGTTCCATGAGTTTTAACAATCCCTAGTTATCAAATAGTCAACTGAAGATTTGTTGGGTTAACCAGGGCTTTTCTTAGACTTGTATAAATAGGCTCTTAACCTATTTTTAGAGAACATTTTATTATCTTATAAACAAAAACCTAAAAACCATTGTTCTTCTTCTTAATCAATCAAGTAATTTCCATCTTTTGTTTGTTTTCCTTTCTTTTCTTCTTGTTAAATCTTGCTTATCTTGTGATTATGCACTTCTCAACCATGAGTTTGTGTGTTCTCACTATGATTAGTGAGTAGTCTTTTAATTAGACTCATGGGTTAGGTAGATCTAGGGTGATTGGGGATTGTTATTGGTTATTGGGTAGTTTCCTTCTCTTTCTATTGTTCTTAATGCTAGATTTGAGCCATAATCTCTGTTTCTAGATCTTAGGTTTCTCTTAGCCCAGAAGGTGTTTGATGAAATGTCTGAGCCAAATCTATTGAGAGTCTTGCATGTCTAACCAATGATAGTTGATGTTAGGGTGCATGATATGCTGTTTGAGTCTAATGCATGTTTAGCTTGTCTTAGTCCAATGAGAATTGATGATTGAGCTTGTTAGCATAGGACAATTTCCATGAGAGTGGATTGGTTTTCCCTTGTTCCTTAGGCTTAGGATGGTGTTCCATGAGTTTTAGCAATCCCTAGTTATCAAATAGTCAACTGAAAATCACTGACCAATGCCCATGGGTTTAGTGCTCTTTATTATCGGTTTTTCCCCTATTTTTGCTTATTATTCTGTCTTTGGTTCTCTTGTTATTGCCTATTGCTTCTTGTTTGCATCTTTCTTTGTTTCTTGCTGCATTTCATTTGTTAGGTTGTTAGATAACTGAACCATTCACCACCTGAGAGCACTTAGATTAGACAATTTCTTGAATCCTATTGATGCAATGACATGAGTGGTGTAGGGAATTGAAGTGATTGCAAAATCCTACTTATCAACTTCGTGTGACTGGTTTAGGATTTAGTGTACTCCGAGAGAGTGGTTGCTGGACTCAGTATGTTTTCTGACTTCTTTTACAGATTTCTTTGGCATACTTTTCAGAATTCATTTACAGACTTTTTGTTTTATGTTTTGGCTAACAAATTCTTGTTTTATGCAGCATCTGGACGCCGGTATAGACTTGATGAGAACTATGTACGCAAAGCATCCGGAGTTGTTTAGGAGCGAGAGGCTCTGCTTTCTGGACTCAAACTTCCCCAGGTTGTGGGGTGGGAAGTACGGGGGTTTTATTAACTATGCCCCAAATGAGAACGAGACTGGTAGGAGACTTCCGCCTGGGTCTTATGAGTATTATGCCGGAGAATTTCCTACCTTCTGCAGATCAAACAAGTTTTGTGGTATAGATGTCGATGATCTGTACACGTTCATAAACATACAAGACGACCATTGGGTGGCTCTGTAGATCTCAATCCCCAACAAGAAGATTACCATCTGGGACAGTGATGTTTCTCACAGCAGTGATGAACATATGGCAATTTGATGGAGTTCATCAATTGTACAACCATCACACAAAAAGAACAATCTTCCTCCTTCGAAATTATCAACCACAAATTCTCGTGTCAATCCTTCCATCACCCAATTTCCATAATAAACAGGTACTTGCGACATGCCTATAAAAAACGTATACATAACACATTATCAATCGATAAAAACAATATTAATGTAGGTCACCAGACTTCTTTGGCAGTCTGTAAATAAGTTCAGACTAACACAGACTTCTACACTACAGACTTAAAAAGAAGTATGCAGAAATAAACTAAATGCCTAATTAGCCAAGAAATTTGATTATGTCATAATTATAAAATATAAACATATAAAACTTATTCATAAGCAAAACCAACGACTAAATAACGTATTTAATGGAAAATGTTAACAAAAAATTTCATAAATATGGTTTAAACGCATATTTAACAAAACAGAATTTTTTAGACTACAATAGAAGTCTACTCTGATTTTTAAGAATAGACTTCTCCGACAATCGTAAAGGCAGACTTCCGCAGCAGTATGGGCACATGCCGCATACTACTAAAGAAGTCTGTGGTGGGGTTACGTTTGCAATTGCAAATATTTTTGACTTTTATAGTAGACTTCCCTAACACTCTGCAAAAAAAAAGAAGGTCATTTTTGCAATTGACTAAAACTCAAACTTTTGGAGCAGACTTCCCCGACGGTCTGGAAATCGGAGTAGACTTCCCTAACAGTCTGTTACTAGATGACAAAAATGTGTTTGCCTAGACGTAAAATGGCGCCGACTTTCCACACTGCCAGAGAAGTCTACGGAGGTTAGTTTTGGCAATTGACCAAAGTCAAAAACTTTAGACACAGATTTCCTTAGCAGTCAATGAGGGAAGTCTATGTCTAATGTCTGAATAAGCGTTAACCAAAAATTTCCCCAAACAAGTACAATTATACGGAGAGTACCCTGGAAGTCTGCGTAACTGTACAAACTGCCTCTGAAGTGTGCTAAATTTTTATAGACAAATAGAGAAGTCTGCGAAATTTATGCAGGCTACCAGTGAAGTCTGCGTATAATTGTATTTTCGGGGATCTATTTGGACATTTTATTCAATTGCAAAACTAATTTCCGCAGACTTCTCTGGCAGTCTGCTATATGTAAGTCAATGAGTGAGCAGACTTTTAGTGAAGTATGTGAATGTACAGACTTCCAGAGAAGTCTGCTATAAAATGCTGAATTTTAGTCAATTGCAAATCTAACCTTTTGTGCCTCACACTTTAGGAGAAGTCTGCGACATTTTTTTGTTTTCAAAGGATATGCCACAGAAGTCTGTGGCACGAAACCCAAAATTTGGTCAATTGCAAAACTAACACATGCTTAACTATAAAACATCCACAGGAGTATGTTATATGCACAGACTTCTCTAGCAGTCTGCATTCGGGAAAAAACTGCAACTTTTGGAAAAATCAAGAAAAAATTATCTAGTTGCGGTTTAAGCACGATTTTAGCTTCCATTCATGCCCAGATCTTCCAGTTTGCCTAACATCAACGAAAACCACCTGTTTTGGGTGAATGTCTTGGCCGGAAATGGCCACAATCAAAACTTTCAAATTTTGAAAACGAAAATTAGAGAGATTTTTGGATGGAAATGGAAGAAAATGAAGTTGTGAGTAAGAAGAATGAGAAATTACAACCAAAAAAATTGGTGGGTTCAAGCATTAAGAACTTGATTTTGGTTGAGAATGGTGATTGGGAAAATTGAAGAAGATGACACTTTCGTAAATAAGTGTATTGACAAATAATTGTTTAGTATTTGTTTAATCAGAAAATAATAAAACTTAAATAAAAAGAAAGGCAATTTCGTAAATATTATGAACTTATGAGGATAAAGTCGAGTTTTTATTGGCAAAATATGGATGAAAAACTTGTGGGGGTACTTTTGCATTTGACTTCATGTTTGAGATTAAATTTGAAAGTATCCCAAGTAATGACATGATATCATGTTTATCATATCGTCCATCATTGTCTGAAAACAATTTTTCCTTCTTCGAGCAGAAAATGAAAAGCCAAAGATTACGAGAGATAAAAAGAAAATTTCTAATATCAAAAATCAAAGTTAAAAAGATAAAGGAAACTAAATGATTGTAAATCCAAAAACAAAGTGTGAATCATTTGCGAATTTAACAATTTATTTTCATGAAAACTCAAATAACCAAGATAAAAGAATAATTAGATCATAACAACGATTTAATTAACTTTATACTTATCTTGCTCACCATTGATATTAGAAAAACAACAATGTTCTAATAATTTCATATACATCTTATAATTTAAATTTATTAATATGGTTGAATATATACAAATATAAATGATATAAATATAATAATTTACATTTGCCTCAAATTTTATGAAAAATCTCGGGTGTAGCCCGAGATAAACTCTAGTATGTGATAAAATCTATTTTATTAGATAAAGTATGATTTTCAAAGTTTGTAATTAACATGATGGTTACATGTAGCAATAACGTTTTAAAAGATTTTTACATGTGTCAAATAGAGAAAATATTATCAGACCAATATAAAAAGAATTAACAAAGAATTAAAATGTAAAAAAGGAAGCAAAAAACAATTGAAAAGGAATAATAAACCAAAAGGACAAATACGAAGATGGTAACAAAATCACACGTTTGAATAAAAAAAGAATTAACAAGTACAAGGAACTTAAACAAAAACCAATTGAAAAGGAAAAAATAAGAAAAAATAATTATAGAAGAAAATAAATTAATTAACAAGATTGTGTCATGTGACATCCTCTTATTTTAAGATTTTCAAATCTGTTAAATAGAGAAAAAATTATAAATATATTTCAAAAACAAATTATGAAATAAAAAATGAATTGTAGAAAAAAAACTCTGAAGCAAAACAAAATTGTATAATAGAAGAATTTTTGATTCTGAAGCCAAAAAAAAATGAAAACATAGAAAAATATTCATTGTGCAATTATTTTTTTTTAGGAAAATAGACATAATGAAATCTCTGAATTAAAAATGAAACTATACAAAGTAATCATTGTTTGATTAATTTTAAGGATAAATAAAGGAAACAGACTTATTAATATTTTATTAAAAAGAAAAGATTTTAATCATTCAACCAAAAAAAATTGATAAAAATGATAGATTAACAAAATATTATTACTTTTCAAAAGAGTTTGTAAATATTTATGTGTCGATATAAAGAACTTAACTTTTTCATAATTTAGGTGATCATAAAATATGTTGAGTGGGTCGGTCCAATTTTGACACATAATAATTTTATTTCTGCAAGTAAATAAAAAGAAAATTATAATCAGGTTTTATCGATAAAGAAAAAAAACTATATATCAAATATTTCATTTTATACGGGTTTAAATCTAAACTATAGATTTCAAATTTTCAATAATCAAATTTTAATCTCAAAATCTAAATATATAAATCATGTTACACAGGTTATCAATTTTAAATTTCAAATATTTTATTTTCACCCTCGTGTCATGCGGGTCCTAATCTAGTTTATATAGAAGTTGAGGCTAAATGCCATTGAGAATGTCCACATAAGATTTAAATTTTAAAACAACCAATTGTATCATTACACATCAACATTCAAATTTAAGAATTTTTCTAAATTTTATAATTGTGTTGTTATTGAAAAATACATAAGATGAGGAAATTATTTATTAATTTATATCTTACAAAAAATTAGCTTAATATTAGATTAAGAAGCTTTCTTATTTAAAATATAAGACAAAGAAATTATCAATAAATTTCTATTAAATAAGAAAATCACCTTAATATTAGATTAGGAAACTTTTTAATCTAAAATAAATATATCGTTTAAATAAGAGACGATGGTGAGTTAAGTGACTTTTGTAAAGTTGTTTTCAAAATAAAGCACTTACATGTTATTAGGGACTTTTGCAGAGTGAAAAGACCACTTTAACCCTGGACAAAGTGTAACTTGATTTTCGTTTCGTTCTATTTAGTTTGCAATTGTAACGTGTAAAAAGAGATCTTCTTTCTCCTTCTTTCTCTTTCCTCTTCTTCTTATTCGTAATTTTCTGTTCTTTGATTTGCTTGTTTTCCTTTGTGATTTTGGTTTCTTCTTAGTGATTTTCTTTCTCTTTCCTCTTCTTCTTCGTGGTTTTTTTATTAGTAATGGACGAACATTGGATGAGGGGACGTTGGTGATGATGATGGAGTTAGAAAAAGCGTGGACGTACACTTTAGAGAACTGGGTATAAAACACAACACAGATGAAATGTGTGTGGACGAACATTAAATATCAGACGTTATCGTGGACGAACATTGGATCTCTCTCTCTCTGTGAAGTCAACACATAAGTCAATGAAAAAATGTGTGAATGTTACAATGGACGGACACTTGACGGATGTATATATGTGGTACATGGATGATGATTGATGTAAATCAAACATGTACATACATGTGATGAAATAGACATAATACTCTGATGTATGTGAATGTATACAAAGATGTGGATAACCATGAACGTCG